>BMAU01003911.1:0-88015 GCA_019973935.1 Trichonephila clavipes
GGGTTAAAATTATTAATATCGGAAACATGTTCAGATTATGTTCAGTGCTATTGTAGGTGTATAAAACAGGCGTGTTTATCTTTGTGCATGCACATTTGTATACATGTGAATGTTCTGATAATCACGCACTCTGTAAACATATTCATAAAATTCATTCCTCAATTGTTCGAAAGATCCCTTCTTTTGAAATATTTCTAGTTATAATGAAATTACCAAAGATGTAGAATGTATTCCTGATTCATTCCTTTCTGTAACTCTTGTAGAAAGTAGCATTGATTCTTCTGTCGAAGAAACATGTGATGATGAAAGGAAAATCCACGAGTCTGAGTTTTTACTTGTTAAATTAAATAGTTTAATGCAAGATAAAGTAGTTATGAGAACTCTATCATCATATCTAAGTAGTAGTTTAAAAACAATGGTTTCAATGTGTGAATCAATAAAAGATGGGGGGGAGAAATTAAACTTGAAAATTATTCATCTGATCCCAATTTGCCTTCCCAACAACCTTTATGTAAGCAATATACATTTAAACGTAGTAGCAGAGTTAAAAATGTGAATAGGAAAACTTTGGAATATCCTTTCTTGCCTGTCAAAAAAGATACAGCAGACAATTTAAGCTCTGTAGCGATTCGGTAGTATTTAATTCAAAAAGCAAGTACATGAAACTGACTGGATCTTTTACGCCTGAAATAGGCTATGTACCTGATTGCAGTCAAGTTGCTTTATACATAAAAGACATTCAATTACGTTTTTATGAGTTAAAATCTTTGGATACCTATATATCAGATGAGGAGGTAAATAATTTATCAAAAAAGACAATTTTTCGTAATGGATGGCTTTACGATAGTATAATTGATGCGTTTAATTTAAAAATCATGTAGAGGAAGGATTGTTTTGTAGCAAGATGTTACCATACACAAATTCTAGAAAGTGGAGGGAATCTTAGAAACTGTTTCTCTCCTAATAAACTTAATGCTGCGGAATTCCTTTTCATTCCTATTAATGTCTCTTATCATTGGGTTTTATTGGTTTCTAATTTAAGTATAAAGAAGCTAAATTTTTATGATCCTTTAGGTTTTGGAAGTGAAGGTAAGTACATTAATCTGATAGATTTATAAAGAAAAAAAATTAAATATTTTATTTTGTGAAGAACATGATTGGCCTGATTCTTATCCTGTTCATGTGAAACAGACTGATGGTATGAATTGTGGTGTTTTCAAATCATATTTCACAAATAGAATATTAGACAAAAAGAACATTGTTGATACTTTTGATACAAATGAATTTAGAAAATTTATGTATAATTCTATTACTGGTGAGTGTTTAAATAATGTTAAATATATTAGATCCAATGACATTAATGCTTGTTTGCAATGTAAGCAAAATCATATACAATAGGTAATATATTTTAAATATATGTAAAATGATCATTATTTGTAATTTTGATTCCATTTGTGTATTATGGAGTATAAAGGAATATAGACCTCCTTGCGAACCCGCCTTTCCTATTAGGATTAAGGGGTAATGCGTTCATACACCATACCTCAAGGGTGACGTGGAAAGAGGTGAAAATAATTGTAACATGTAATTTTTGTGTCCTTTTTTTACTGCACAGAAACACTAATGATGTGCTATTTTTTCCATCTAGTGATGAATCAGCTTTTAATATGCCATATTATTTACTTGTTTTATGTATGCTTTAAATCGGGGTAGCCAAACTGTGGGAGAAGAGTGCCACTTTCAATTTTTCCAACAAATAAAGATGTGAAAAAATGTTACTTATGTGATTTTTAAGTAAAGAGAACATTTTTTATACTAGACCTCAGTAGTGGAAATTTAAAAATAAATTTTTTATTAGTTCAATCAGTTAGGTCAGGAAAAAAATAAAAATGAGTAACTCGAAACACATCTAACTCTGAATTACTTAACAGTCAATTACTGCTAGATGTAATGTGGGTAACAAATAACATCTAGAAAAGTTAAAAAGGCATTTATGAACAGATGAATGGTTTCTTTATCATCTTTTGAAAATAATCAAATCTAGTACAGAATTAATCATGCAAAATGGATGTTAAATTTTTAAATACATCATATAGCTCGGAGTGTTATTAAATTTCATAAATAGTTCCTGCAATAGTATGAAATGAGTTAAACATTTTACTCAAAAGTGGTGACAAAAGCAGAAGTTTATTCACACAAAAAGATATATGACCAACTATAGGATAAAAATCAATGTTACCTGTTTCTAATCTTAAATTTAAATTATTGAGACGTCCCATAACATCAGTAGGAAAAGATAAATCCCATAACCAGTCTTCGTACTTGCGTAGCCAGTACTTCTAGGGCAGCTCATTGTTTTCTCCCAGATATTTTGAAACACAACCCCTCAAATACCAAAATAGAGTGAGTGCACTCTGTTTGGAGAACCGGCGCACACAATGGTGTGTTCTCTACATGAGACAATCTTCTATTGTAATTCAACTAAGTGTATTTAAAATAAATTTTGAGGGTTTTATTTATTTATCTTTATGTGAGATAACTGCATTTCAATAGAACTGTAAAACATGTTTTTTGTTATATTTTCAATTTTCAGTAAATCTTCGCGTGCTACTGTTACAACGTTGCCGTGCAGCGGGTTGGCCGCCCTTGCTTTATATATTTATGATTTTTCAGGTTGCTTTCCATTTGTTCTGTGTATCAAACCAGATGAATGATTTAAATATGTTTGCTCATCAGAAAGTGTCTGGAATAACAATTTGATCATATGAAATAAATGCTAGATGGGATTTCCAACTGTGGTGACATTATGTATATTCTGAATCCCAGTTGTGAAAGACTTTAAAGCATCAAAAATTTTACAAAGTAATAGGTAAGTAATATGTATGAAGAGAACATAATTTGTTAATGTATTTTTTAGTTATAACAGCACTTCTTTTCTGCTATCTGCTTTTTTAAGACTATCATCAATGTTAGTTACACGTAACTTTGTTTTATATGGTAGGTACGATCCAAAATCGGGGTTTGAGTTGAGAAAAAGTGGCATAATCCATCTCTTATGCAACAATCGTACAAGAAATAACGAGTTTTTCTTAAATTGGAAAACATGTTATGAAGAATCAACTATACTAAGTTCGATAAGTATATATCGTTATTAAATACAATGATTCATACTAAAATAAAGTTTGCATATTTAACACAATACATTTTAAAAAAACAATAGTTGTTTTATAAAATAAAATTAGGAATGTTTGTTTTATTTAAAAAAAAAGGTTAAAATTTTCATTTTAAAATATACTAGTAAGTATTGAAATCAATTATTTCTGCGATACTTGTCATAGTGAGTGCGTTTATTCGGCGAGATTCCTCGAATTCGTTTTCTTTAATCACAGTATTACAATCCAAAAAGTTTTCAAGCCAAACAAAAAATATTCATACCTTGGTTTTGCTATTTAGCTGCGTTGCTACGTGGCACTAAAAAAATATTAAATTTTTTGGAATACTAGACCACGTCTTATTTTTTTTATCACTATTTAAGAAATTTTTTTTCAGATGCGTACGTTTTGAAGACTGAAACGTATAAAACCTGCAGTTAATTGATGAATTGAGCCTTCCACAAAACAAATAGCGATCTTAAATCAATGAATTAAATCAGCCGTATTAAAACAGAAGAATAGCTTTTTATTGGGCCGTGTAAAAAATGGTTAGTTAAAGTCTCTGTCTTAATTACAATTACTTTTTCAAACTTACATTAAGAGTTCTTTGGTTATCTTTTTGACAATCTCATCACATAATTTTATAATTATACTAATATTTCGTTTTAGTAGAATGATAAAATTACGTATAACTATATATATATATATATATATATATATATATATATATATATATATATATATATATATATATATATATATATATATATATATATATTAATCTTGGACGGATTTTATTTGAAATTTAAGATTGCTGCAAAATTAAAGAATTACTATAATATAGTTTATTATTCTAAAGATATATTTAAATTATTATGAGTTGTATGAAAGAATTGCATGTATTGATTTCGGTAATGAAACGTGTGTAAATGACGTGTTAAAAGCTAACTCAGATGCATGTAACAAGACACAATTCGCTTTATAGTAAACTAGCTCTTATACCCGTTCTTCGCACGGATGAATTGAAGAATTAAGCAATACAGATTGAATGATAAAGAAGTTTTTAATAAGTTAATTTTACGTGAATTGCAAATTAAACAAAAAAAAAAAAAAGCATATTGCATATTTCAGCTGAATAAAAAAAACCTGTTTGTTAAAATTTTGTCTGTGGATCTAATAGCTGATAAAAAGGACTTATATATAATTCCTCATTATTGTATGTGGCCTCTCTATACAAGAAAAGGGAAATGTTTTGTTTGTCTCCCCATTCAAATCATTTCCCCTTATTTTTACAGCTAACATGCCTTCCTCTTGGGGGGAGGGAGTGATCCATTCATAGTATATAACGGGTTCCAGTCTATTTTACAACTTTCCCATGTAATTGGAATTTTCTTCCAACAACTCCTTTATCTTTTATTGCTACCGCCATAAGTTGTAACTTCTAATAAAAGGGATGCTCTGTCCTCTGTTTTATGAAATTCACATGAAATTAAAAAAAATTAATATATTTTGGTATGTTTAAATCAGTCAATTAATTCATTTTAAAAAAATCCGCTCATTTTATCTGGTTCAGTTTTTTTTGATGAATGAAGTAAATATTCTTCCATCTTAGAAAGTTTTGAATGACTTATTGATCACAAAAAATGCTAGATGGGATTTCCAGCTGTGGTGACAAATACATTATAATTGCATCACAGTTGTAAAAAGACTTTCTAAAGCATTAAAGATTGTGTAATGTAATTAATTGGTAGGTAATACACTCATGTCCATAAATTAAGGATAATTCAGAATCACACAGAAATTGAACTCTAAAATAAAAATTTCACCTGTAGAATTATCACACCCATCTTGAAGAAGAATATGCAAATTACAGGATACCACCAGATGGCGCGGATAGTACGTCACAATGACGAGAGTGTAAGAGAGGGGTATATAAGGAATGGTGTCAAAGAAGTAAAATTGTTCACAAGAGCTTTAAAAGCCTTTCACTGCAATAACCGCATAGTTATGGCCCAAAGGAAGCATTTGGATGATTTTTTACGTGGTAGAATTATTGGACGACTGGAATGTGGACGTACCCAGCTGGAAGTATCCCAGGAACTTGGAATATCCCAGAGTGTCATCTCCAGGCTTTGGCAACGATTCCAAGATTGTGGTAATGTGAGTAGATGCTACAGCACAGGTCGCCCTCGAGTTACAACGCCGAATGAGGACCGGTATATTTGGCAGTTACTGCCAAAAGAAACAGACGGAGCACAGCATCAGACCTGTCTCGTCAGCTCTCTTCAGCTACCGGTACGACAGTTTCAAGGCAGACCGTGTACAGACGCTTAGGGCACATTGGTCTATATGCTCGTAGGCCTGTCAGATGTGTTCCACTTACCGCAACTCACTGTCACCTGCGATTAACCTGGAGTAGAGAGCATGCATTGTGGACACCACAACAGTGGTCTTGTGTGATGTTTTCCGACGAGTCCAGGTTTAGTTTGCAGTCTGATTCTCGCCGGACTTTAATATGGAGAGCGCCAGGTACCCGTTACCACCAAGAGAACACCATTGAACGAAACCGTTACGGTGGTGCAGGATGGCTCGTTTGGGGAGGAATTATTCTTCGTTCCAGAACTGACCTGCATGTTCTGAGCGTAACGATGACAGGCCACATCTATCGGGATGTCATTCTGGAACAACATGTACGTTTGTTTCGGGGTGCCATGGGTGCTGAATTTCTGTTTATGCATGACAACGCCCGTCCTCACCGTGGAAACATTGTAGACGAATGCTTTCAATCGGAGAATATCCCCCGTATGGATAGGGCAGCATATTCACCGGACTTGAATCCAATAGATTATGTGTGGGATATGCTAGTCAGACGAATTTCAGCCAGTCAACCCTCCCACCTGTCTACCGGAACTTCGGAGGCATTGCTTGATGAGTGGTGTAATATTCCCCAAGATCAGATTGATAATTTGATACTCAGCATGCCTAGGCGTTGTAAGGCCTATATTGCATTGTCCGGGAGACATATTCCGTATTAACCAGCATACTAACCATGTTATACTGTTTTTTGTAAATAGGTACTTTTTTGAAATTTGCTCCAGGGAGTAAAAAACGCAATTTTTACTAATTGTTTTATACATACAGCATCTTTTTTGCTCTTTACCTTTTGTTTCATAAATAGACTTTATAAATAAGTCAAATTTGCTTTGCTTCTGTCTCTTTCTTTGCCTGAACTTCATTATCCTTAATTTATGGACATGAGTGTATTTATGTGACGGGAAATGATATTTAAGTTAATATTTTAATTATAAAAGTACGTAATCAATTGTCTGCTTTTTTTTACTGTCAGCAATATTAGTTACTTAACACTTTTTATTACAGCACAGGGGCGCAGCTAACGCCATATCAATGATACGGGGCCTTCAAGACACAGGGGCCCCAACATGTGTAAGCAAAAAATTGTAAAATAGTAAGGGGGCCAGAAAAGCCCCCAGGAATTTTTGATACAGGGCCCACTCAAGACTAGCTTCGCCAGTGTTACAGTAGATATGATCCAAAACCATTTGAAAAAGACAATGGTTTATGCAGTTAAAAAGGATAGTGTATTCCATCTAATGTCAAAACCATACAAATAATGAATTCTTCTTAAATAAAAAAAAACTTGTATAGTTGATTCTTCATAATTTTTAAGAGTTCCATAAGTACGTAATCATTAACTGCATGGTTATTCATATTAAAAGTTTAACATATTTACACACAACATAAAAACAGTAAAGAAAAAAACATTTTTCATTACATGTTTCGTAAAGAAAATTAGGAATGTATATTTCTTTTAAAAAGGTATAAAGTATTTAATTTTGAAGTCCTAGAAATATATAAATCAATTATTTCTTTGCTATTGCAGTTAAATTCATCAAAATCGCTTCCTTCAACCCCATAAATTAAACTAGAATCCAAAGAGGGTTTTTAAATATAAAAAAATAGCTTAATTTCTTGGTTTTGCTAGTTGTTTTTATAATACTTGAAACTGAGCTTTACAAATATATGTATTTTTTAATACTAGGTCGCGATTTATACTTTTGTATCACTATTTAAAAAATAAATTTCTAGATGCTCTAAGTTTTGAAGACTTTCAGAAATGTATAAAACCTGCAGTTAAGTTAATTGATGAATTGAACCTTCACATAACAAATAGATTAAATCAGTCATATTAAAATAGAAAGATAGCTTTTTATTGCACCATGTAAAAAAAGTTAGTTAACGTTTCTTGTCTCAATTGCTATTATTACTTTTTCACAAACTTACATAAAAGGTGTTCTATTTTTCTGTGGTGATCATTTTGACAATCTCATTATTCTGATTTTTTTTAAATATTTTAAAATTATTTTATATAATTATACTAATATTTAATTTTAGTAAGATGATGTAATTCCGTACAATTATTAATCTTGCACGGGTTTTATTTGAAATTTAAGAAGATATTGCTGCAAAATAAAAGAATCGCTATAATATAGTTTAATATTCTAAGGATAGTTTCAATTATTTTGAGGTACATGAAAGAATAACATTTATTGATTTCAGTAATGAAACAAGGGTAAAACGAAATATAAAACATACTCGCATGCGTTTAAAAAGACAAAATTCGCTTTATAGTAAATTGTTAGAAACTCAGAAACGATCACAACCATTACATATTAGAAAGTTTTACATTTTTAAACAAATGCTGACGGGCTTTAATAAAAATTTTGGAAAGCTGGGCATCTTTTTCAAAGATTTGTCTAATGATTATATAAAAAAAGAATTCAAATAGCACCTTATTTATTAGAACATTTCCGATGAATGTCTCCGAAGTTTCAGTTCTTTTGGCTATCTAACCATTAAATTCAGTTTTTTTATTAGCAATAAAATAAAGAGATATTTAATAAATTTGCTTAATAATATAAAAAATGCATAAAATAATAATTGAATATCACAAAATTTATAAAATTAGAAACCTGTGTTGCTCCATGACCCAACCAATTTTAAAACATTTTGTTAACTTACATATCTACATCATAAAATTCGAGGGGGGGACAAATTTTTTAAAAAAATTCCTTAATGAGATCACTATTTACCCAAAGCTTAACATTTATAAAAACAAAATACAAACCTTTATAAATGGTTTGTGCGTTTAAAAAGAAGGGGGGGTGGCATAAGTGAAATGATTTTATGTTAATTGCAGCAATATGCGTATAATACTAATTGGATAATTCCAAATGAGTTGTAATGGCTAATAATTCTATTAAGGATGTTAAATCACCAAAATCTTAGTATGCTGATTTTCAAGATTCGACTGCGAAACTAGCAATTAAATCTGATTTAGGGTGCGATAGGTTCCAGAGATGAAAAGCCGACACCCACAATCTGATAACCTTCTTGGAAAAGGGGCTAACTTACTTTTGACATTTATTGGAGACATCTGTCAAAGTGGTTCAATAGCGGCTTAGAGGTGTGGTCTTCCTAGAAAGCTATTTGAAGATGCAGTTTTGTCCCATTAACACAATGCAGAATGTTGAGAAAAAAAATTTCGCGTAGAATCAAAGCTAGCTTGAAAAACTCCCGCGTACTTTTCTTAAATCCCCCCTCTCTTTCCGTAATTGCTAGCTCTAATGATTTATAGATAGATCTATATTTATATTGAGAACAGCAATATTTTCTTCATCAATTAATTTTTCAGCAAAGCACAGTTGAAATGATTAAAGATAAAAAAAACTTCCTGCACAAAATAAGGATTTAAATGTATTGGGGGAAATTTAGATATATAAACGAAGCAAAGTTTGTATACGAATGCAAATACGCTTTAAAAATAGATCCATCATAAAAAAAATTAATTTGAACCAAATATAAGCCGAAAATTATTATGCAGTTACTAAGAAATACGTAGGAACTTACTGAAGAAATTTCTACGTGAAGTTCAAAAAGTATTTTTCATGTTTTTTCAAGTGTTCACATAGAACTGAATAACAGAAATATTTTATTTTTAAAGCTTTGCAATAAAATTTCATGTGTAAGAATATTAACAATTGAAACATGCAAACAGTACAATTTTTTGCATTATACATTAGAAGGTACTGCATCCCTTTTTACAAGTGGTAAAAAATCTGTTTTATGTACATGCTTGAAATTTTTCATACTATTAAAAGTACACCTCTCTCATTATACTAAAATGAGCTTTTAGCTATTTTTGAGTTTTTTAATAAATTATAAAATATTTTATCAAACATTGCGAAATTTGACCCATTTTTTACTTAAAAAATTTGTAAAAATTAAATTTTTGAGTTTTTACAAAAGGCTCATTTTAGTATATATTAGACATCATTATAAATAATTCATAAAAAATTTACATACCTGTGAACAGTAGTCTCTCAGAAAGATACATCGCACATTAAAATTTACATTTTGAGATAAATTGATTTTAATGTATACAGTGAGACTTCTAATCGACTAGGAAATAAAAAAATAAAAGGCTCAACTTAAAAATAAAAGATACATGTTTTGTTTAGATCAGTCGTTACACTTTTAAGCAAAAACAAAGTAATTTGTTTACAATTTTCGCCATTAAAATGGGCGTGGCCCAAATTCATGGATTATTTAAAAATACGTTTTAAGGGCTTCTAAATACCCTAGAGGTTAAAGTAAGGTATTTTTAGAAAGGTTAAAAATTTATACAGTTTGAAAATGTACAAATCTCAAATTGTCAAAAAAAAAAAAAGATTTTAGCTTTCCAACACCTCTTAAGGCAAAAATCTCATGTTGTTACAGCTATATTTGATAATATTAAATATTATTAATTTGGAGAAAATAAATAGAAAAAGAAAACTTCTCTCACTTTGAAAGCTGTCAATATCTTTTGATCAAATTCCATAAATTAAAATTTACTGAATACGCTCCCAAAATTAGATTGTTTTAAACGGAATATTATTCATTTTAATTTTAAGAGCTGTGAGTTATAATTTCGCACTTTTACTTTTTATCTCTATCTATTGATATGGAAATCGTTGATGAAAGTTTACAAATAAATTAATCGAAATCCAATGTGATTCTTTGTTGAAGCAAAAATCTACAGAAGTTGAAATTTTAGATTCTCTTATACATTCTCGCATTTATCAATAGATCTTTTCCTAAAATGTATCGTTAGTTATGCGAATAAAGACTAAAAATAATGTTTGGAAGCACTAATTTATGCGGGCAATTATTTTCTTTAATGAAAAATAGCGAGAATTCAGAAAGTTAAGATTAACCCCAATCAACATTGAACGTCTATTTTAAAAATTACGTAAGCTCAGTATTTTTAATCAAATCTTGATGTTTGTGAAAAAATTGACGTCAAATGTCTTCTAAAAAGTAATGTTAAATTGAAATTATTGAAAAAATGTTTTTTATATTAAAAATATAAAATGTGTAGATTAAATTTAAAAAAATAACATGAAATTAAAACGATTATATGTGTACTAGCCGTTACCCACCCGCTTCACTGGGTATTTCACGATGTTGCATATATGTATGTTTACATATATATTAATTATTGATATCTAGCATTAAGAATTCGATTGTATCGAAAAATATATTTATAGCTGTTACACTCTCGCCCCTTGATATAAAAAGAACATAAATTATAATATCTAATTTCTATTTATATCTAAAATAGAAGTAGAAAGATTTTTTCGCTTACTTAACCTAATAATCAAGTGGATGTCCACCAAAGCAACTTTCAGTGGATCTCTACTCTATAAAATAAACATGCGTGCTAAATTTCAAGTCTAAATCTAACAGAGCAAAAACGGAATTTTTATCATCAATACCTCGTTGACAGCATTCTTAGCGGATTCCAATTCAACAAAAGAAGCATGCAATACAAATTTTATTATTATAGTCTTAGCAGTTCAAAAACGGGAATTTTGTCTATCAATACGCCCCAATAACTCTCCCCGCTTTCCCCTGGAGTTGATTTCTGTAAAATCCATTCTTAGTGGAACTCTATTCAACTAAAGAAAAGTTCTCAACAAATTTCAAGTAAATGAGTTAAATTCAAAACGAGGAATTTTTCTATAACATGCCTTAATCCCTCGCAAACTCACTCCTTTGGGGTCCGTTTTCGCAACAATCTTTGTAAAAGGAACTTTATTCCATGAACGGAACATACCTTCTAATTTTCAAGCAGGTGGTTCTGTTAGTTGAAAAGCGGAAATATTTATCTATTACGCCCCTTAATACCCCTCAGTGACCCCTTGGGGATCAATTTCCCCAAAAACTATTTTGTAGCGGTTCTCTACACTATGAAAGGAATCCGCTTACCAATTTTAAGACTGTACGTCTAATAGTTTAAAAATGGAAATAATTATCTATAATGCCCTTAAGCCCCCGCAACGCCACTTAGGAAACGATATTCACAAAACCCATCTTACGGCAGATCTCTACTCAGTGAATGGAATCTGCTTACTCAATTTCAAGATTTTACGTCTAATAGTTTAAAAAAGGAGTTAATTGCCTATAACGCCCCTTAATTCTCCACAACGCCACTTGGGGTCGATTTTCACAAAACCAATTCTGTAGGGCATCTGTACTCTATGAAAGGAATCCGCTTACCAAATTTTTACGACTGTACGTCTAATAGTTTAAAAATGGAAATAATTATCGATAACGCCCTTAAGCCCCCGCAACGCCACTTTGGAAACGATTTTCACAAAACTCATCTTATAGCGGATCTCTACTCAATGAATGGAATCAGTTTACTAAATTTCGAGATTTTACGTCTAATAGTTTAAAAATGAGTTAATTGCCTATAACGCCACTTCTTCGTTTAATTCTCTACAACGTCACTTGGGAGTCGATTTTGACAAAACCCATTTTGCATCGGATCTGTACTCTATTAAAGGAATCCGCTTACCACATTGCAAGATGGTACATCTAATAGTTTAAAAATGGAAATAATTATGTATAACGCCCCTTAAGCGCCCTCAACGCCCTTGGAGGTCGATTTTTGTAAAAATCATTATGTAGGGAATCTCTACTTTGTGAAAGAAATCTGTGTACCAAGTTTCACGACTTTACATCTAATAGTTTAGTAAAGGAAATAATTATCTATAACGCCCCTTAAACCCTCATAACGCCCCCCTTGGGTTCGAACTTTGCAAAATCCGTTCTTAGCTGACGTCTACACCATGAAGAGGGAACCTACCTACCAAATTTCAAGTTTGTAGGGGTTTAATAGTTCCGGAGATATTGTGATTAGTCAGTCAGTGAGTGAGTCGCTTTTCTCCCTTTATATGTATAGATAATACACAATAAATTGAGCTTTACATTAATAAATGCTTAAGGTATCCGACTACCCTAAAACCATGATTTTTTCAAAAATCGGTAAAATTTTTTATGATTTTATTTTATAGACCATTTTATTAACTTAATAACAATACCAAGTACTTTATTTTCCTCCACTAGAACAAAAACTACAAGCGTTTTAGTAAAAGCAAATGCCATAACTTTACACAAGATGTCAAACTTTATAATGGGTTTCTCACTGAAATGTGTTTTTTTCGAAAAACTCAAACGGGGACCGCATTGCTCAAAAAGTTTTGAAAATAATTAGCTGAAATTTTTTGCTCATGTTCTGCATAACAGTAGAAGTGTTTTGATCTTCAGATTTATCAATAACTGTTTTATTTCAAAATTTGCAGTTCTTTATGTGAATATAGTCAATGTTTTTAAGCAATTTCGTATAATGACTTAGATAAAGTGCTCTAGTTTTTGTAAAAATTAAAATATTTCTTATCGTGAAGATCACTTCAAACAGGAATAACAAAGTAACACATCAAAATTGAAAAAATTGAGAATTTGTTCATAAAATCTTTGTAGAGAGCGGGCCCCGTTTATGTAATTTTTCGTACATTTTTACTAGTTTTTTCCCATTTTAATAATAATAAATTTTTTTTTTCTTTTACCAATTTTAGGATTTTTTCCTTAAAATATACTATATAAATATAAAAATCACAAAAAGATCTCCATATTTCCTTTTTTCAAAAAAAAAGTTGTCGCAAGTAGTCGGATACTTTAATACATCATAAAAATCGTATTTTATTGATTTTTTGAAGATCGTAAAAATACGGCCCCATCTTATAATAAAATTAACCATACGGCCCGTAATATCATACGAGTTTGACCTGTAGCAACGGATTCTTCCGATGATTCAGGACAACGGAATGGACAGTCCAGTCTGGCTCGTGTTTTCCATATTTTGTTCATTTCCAGAGAGGAAATGAACAAAGGCTTTCTCTTCGTGTTAAGCAATTTTCGTTTCGTGTTTTGAAAAGGGGATAATGCATGGAAATCCTCCCCATAGTATAGTCGGGACCGTTGTATTCTTTCGAGTTAACCGATATTTCGTTTTAAACGCATTTCGCTGTATATCAAAAGAAAAATTTAAGAGAGATGGTAGAAAATTATTCATAACTAGCTGGTATACCCGTTCTTCGCACGGGTGAACTGAAAAAAATTAAACAACACAGATTGAAGGAAAAAGTAGTTTTTAACGAGTTAATTTTATGTGAATTGCAAATTAAACAAAAAAGCTTTTTTGCATATCTCAGCTAAACAAAAAAGAAAAAGAAAAAACACCTTTGTTAAATTTTAAGTATGTAGATCTAATAGCTGATAAAAGGATTTTTTTAATTTATAATTCCTCGTAACACTCTTGAGGGTCGATATTTCAAAATACCTCCCTAAGCTGATCTCTGCTCAGCAAAAATAACACATTAAAAGTTTTTTTGCGTAATGAACGCTTAAAGTAGTGTAAATAATTTATATCTGAAAGTGTAATACATTAATATTACTTTCTGTTGTATTTATTTTATTTTAAAATTGTAATATTCGCAAGCAACGCAGTTTCTTAAATTATAATGGCGATTCAATGAAAAACATAGTGAAATGTTAACGATAGAGTCAAGCTACTTTCGTAGCTCGAGCTTTTTTATTAGAGCTTTGTAAGACCTGCCGTGCAGGGGAGAAATGCACTTTAATACTTTATCCAACCGCATTATGATTTACTGCAGTTTTTTTTCATACAATATTTTTTGATCACTACATTTAAAATTAAGGGATATACATAAACAAAATACTCCACTTTGAAAATTTAATCCGTTAGAGCTAATAAATTAATTAAAGATATTCTACTGTAAAATTAATTATATATACCGTTCACTTAAAATAAGTAGTCAAATCATTTTCTAAGGTCTTCATTAACAGACAAACCACAAGACACTTAAATTTTGGCATTAACTATTTTTGCAACAAAACAACCTTTTGCAATCCGCTGAAAACGCAATATCTGCTACAAAACTGTTCGCCTTCCCCACTAAAATACTCATCATAGAACCCGTGCTGCCATATATCTTGGAAGAGTGGATTTCAAAGAATGTTACAGCTAAGTAATCGTAGAATATTCCTGCTAAGTTGGTGTGGTGTGGTAGTTAGGAGAAGGGGTGCCAGCTCAAGTGTCGTTCCCGTCATTTGACCATTGTTCAAAATTATGTGGTCCGTCTCCAAAAGCCCTCGTGTAGCTGAACAGTGCGACGTTAATATTCACTCACTGCAAAAAATACAGTGCAGTAGTTATAATTAGTTTTATGCTTAAAAATGCAATATCTGCATATTCAATTAAAATTACAGCGTTATAATTAACTACAAACCACAAAAAATTATGAAAGTTTGTCCAAATGATGTAATGTGAAAGAGAAAGTTTATTTACTTTAAGTACCAGAAGCGATAAAAGTAGTTATTTTGAAAATAGATCAACTTCTTACTACCAAAGAGATTGTATAAGAGAGAATTATAACAACCTCTCCCTGCAAAACTTAGTTTTATTCTGAAATAAAAAATAGGCATTATTCTGATCACAGGAATTAATTAGAAGCGAGCCTTGCGTAGCCAAAACAACAAGAGTTTTTCACAAACAAAAGATATATGCTGTGGTGGGCTTTTTTTTGCTGCGCAAGCCAGATTTGCTTACAGATGCCAGAGAATTTTTTCCTACTTACTTGACAAATATCGTTATATTTTGGACACTTTTCACAAATTTTTATAAATTATAGTCTATGCTATAAATTATAGCCTGTATGTTATTCTGATGTATAAGCTATATTACTGTAAAGTTTCATTAAAATCCATTCAGTTGTTTTTGCGTGAAAGACCCACAAACATCCTCACAAACTTTCACATTTATAATATATATTAAATTTCAAAAGAAATAAGCTTTGCATTTCTCGGAGAAAGTACAAAACTTTTATAAAAATTAGTAGGTGTTGTTATACTTAGCTGTGCGATTTGTTATAAAAAAATGTACAAGAGGAGCAGTTTTACTTATGGAGGAATGTAAAACACATATTTATATTATACTTCGGGTTTTTAGATTCTCAAGTGCTGATATGTGTGACTTCTTTTTCTTTGATATGTGTTTATTTCTCTATATAAAAATGAACGTTTGTATGCATGAAATCGCATCACTCCAACACCGTTCAACCGTTTACTATGAAAATTGGCATGGATATGTATTTCTTTTCATGGATCTACTATAATCTTATATATTATCTATAGCTTCGATCTAAGTGGGGCTCTCCCCGCCACCTCTTTCTACGAAAATGAATGGAGGTATTCTTTCTAATCGTAATAGAAGCATGAAAATGAAACATGTAATTTTTTTAAAAGGCTTAAAGAGAGAGAGAGAGAAATCCTGCGCTAAAATTAAACTAAAAATGCAGAAAAAGGACAATTTTTTTATGGAGTTAAGTAAATAGTATAATTATCATTAGAGCAATATTGCAGTGAATTTAAGGATAAAAATCTATTTTTGTCAGAGAATAAGAATAGCAATGAACAAATAGTTCTATTAATCACATAATTACTTAAATATACTTTGAGTCTAAAAAGAAAATTAAAACAATTAAAAAAATTAAATTAACAAAATTAAGTATAAAGGTATTAAGAAAAAGTCATTTTAAATAATTTAAAAACAAGAAGGACAAAAATATACTTAAGAAGACTTACCTTGCAGCAGCATCGGATATCCTTGTACAAAACTGCCATACAATGACAAAAGAGCTAGTATAAGCTAGTGATTATATGTGATATTTATCTTCTGATTAAATCCTTTTCTAAAGTTTGGCCTAGATTCCTCTCTTCCCAATCAACTATCTGTCTTATTCTATCCCTTTGTTTAAATTAATTCATAGATAGAACTGAATATTGTTAAATTACAACCAAAATTCACACAGCTGGATCAGCTCTTCTGAATAAATTACCTTTAATTTTAAGTGGGGATTTTTTGCAGATTTTTCAAAAGACAAATTAAAACCTTTAGTTGATTTTTAAAAATCAAAATTCAATTTAATTATTTCAAATTATCCAAATGAAAGCACGTCGAAGTACGGAACAACGCTTGACGGAAATATTTTTTTTTTTTTGGTATTTAAATAATTTTGAGTCTCTCTAAAGTATTTATAAACTATTTCACAACTACTATAAACCTATTGTTTCCTTCTTAGAATACAATTGATTCATTCATTCATACAATTGATTGTATATTTTGCAAAAAATATAAGTTTATGAGTACAGACATATGTGAATAAATAATTTTAAATGACAAGACTAATATCCCCTTGTTATTTATTCACCTAACTAATCCCTGAAATAACATTACAAAATTTGAAGTTATCACTTCTATCGTGTGGTCATAAGCACACACAAACTTTTTTTTTCACTATATTTTCATTCAAGTGAATTTCCTCCCGCCGTTTAATTGATATGCTTCCTTTTTGTTTATCCATAAATTATTAGGGAAAGTTTTCAGAAACGATTACGGTTCATCAGAAATTTATATCGTTTATATATGTCGCAGGGAAATGACGAAATTAAGAATTTGATCAAGTCCCTAAGGGATATGATCAATTTACGGGAGATGTTAACGTCTCTTCAAGGTCATTTCGCTGATGAAAGTAAGTGATTTGATCAAATCCCTGAAATTTAAGTGAAATGAACTAGTAAGGATTCGCACAGCTCTATTTTCGCTTGTTGTCACTCCCTTTACCCAGGCCCGGGCATCTGTGGGTGTGGTGGACGCTATGCACTGGGCCTCACCATTGAGGGGGCTCCAACATGATCAAGAATTAAAATTATTTACTCTTGCACATGAAATCTTGACGATATTTCTACCGTTGTAAGTAAAAAAAACGAGAAATACAATTTATCGTAAGCATTATTATTATACATCTCTGAATTCCCAACTTTAAAAATTAATTCTTGATTATTGAAATGTTAAGTTTTTGGTTATTTGATTTGCGGAACTCCCAAAGATTCCCACCTAAGATGGACTTTTAGAAATATATAATTTCAGAAGTGGACACATATATCCATACTTTATCGCATCGAAGTAGAGAATTTTTTAAAAAATACACCGGTTATTATTTCAATTAATAATAACTCTGAAAATAATAATGAATGTTTTAAAAATCCTACTTCAGGATCTGTTCAGAAGTCCTAATTATACATACAGAAAAACAATGATATATGAAGCCTTTTCCATAAAAGGAAAATATTTTGAAAATGTCATTTACACTCTGTCGCAAAAAATATATGCACCCAGAAGAAATCAAGCTACAATCACGAAACTCGGCAAGAATGTAGTCTGGTAAGAGATATGCAAATGATTAAAATTTCGAAGCCAATGAGACAAGGCTAAGTGTGCTATGCTCATATTAGTTGCGCAACTGGGAGAGTTTAAAAGCATGAGTACGAGCGCCGTACGGTTATCCAAACGAATCTGATGACTTTGATAGACGATAGTGAGATTTAGGATGCCTCTAAGACGTAACCGGCGGCAGTACGAGCAGCTGACGGACTTTGATAGGGGCCGTATAATAGGCCTCAGAGAAGCAGGTTGGTCGAATAGACGTATCGGCCGCCACCTCGGTCGGAGCGATATGGTAGTTGCTCGTTGTTGGCAACAGTGGATCACAGAAGGTAGAGTGTACCGTCGCGGAGGGTCAGGACGTCCCAGGAACACAAATGATCGCGAGGATCGTGCAATCAGAAGAGTGGCCACTTCGGCACCAACAACGTCACTAGCATCGATTCAACGCCACTTACCTCCTTCCAGACATCCAGTGCCATCAAGAGAAACCATAAGGAGACGACTGACCGAAGTTGGCTTGAGGAGCCGACGTCCGCTAAGACGCTTACCACTGACCCCACATCATAGGCAGTGTCGACTGGATTTTTGCCGACCTCGGGCAACTTGGAGTGTGACAGACTGGAGACGTGTCATCTTCAGTGATGAATCCCGATTCAGTCTCAGTGCTGATGACCACCGCACACGTGTCTGGAGGCGCACCGGCCAGCGGTCCGATCCGGCATTTATTGTCGAGCGGCATACAGCAATTTCACAAGGTGTGACAGTGTGGGGAGCAATTTCTTGGGACACACGATCATCTTTAGTGGTCCTTCAAGGCACTTTGACAGCTCGCAGATACGTGGACGATATTTTAACGCCGATTGTGCTACCCATGCTATCAAGTCGCCCAGGTGCCATTTATCAACAGGATAATGCTCGTCCACATACTGCGCGACTCTCCCAACAATGTCTTCAAGGATATGACGTCCTACCATGGCCTGCCAGGTCACCAGATCTTTCGCCAATAGAGCATGTCTGGACGCGCTGGGAAGGCAACTGCAGCCGTCCCGAGATACAGGAGAATTAACTGCGCAGATGCAAAGACTATGGCAGGATCTTCCACAGGGGGTTATAAGTGATTTAATTGAATCGATGCCACGCCGAATTTCGGCTTGTATAGCTGCCAGAGGTGGCTTTACTACTTACTGATTTTTAACCTTTTGCAAGCTGTAACCGCTTAATAAAATGATATTTTGTTCTGAATTTTTAATCATTTGTTTATTTTCATATACACTACATGCATACCAAATTTCGTGAATGTAGCTCAATTTCTTCTGGGTGCATATATTTTTTTGCGACAGAGTGTATTTTTATTTTTTCCAAAAAAAATGGCATTCAAATAGTTCCTTTTATTGTAATAATAAAAACAATTTTATATGATATTCTAATTCAAGTGACACATCGGTCTAGTGACGAGGACGACACCTGAGCTGACACCTCTCTTCCCTAATTATCACACCGCACCAACGGATGGATATCGAACGTCGGCACAGATTTAACGTACATTTGCCCCATTGACACGGCGAGTCTTCTTGAATAGCAACAGGATTCGAACTCACGACACTCTAATAATTGCTATAAATATCATGCAATTTATGTGCCTTGCATAGCACAATCTTTTAATTTTTTAGTTTTTTGATGCCGCTTTCAGTAGTATATACTGTAAATATTTTGAGAGGATGTTCCAATGTTGATATTGCTTATTTTGGAAAGTTAAAAATTGATTCGGTTAAAGCACATCTAACTTAGTTTGAACAAACTTGTAATATCCTAGAAGAATTTTTTGATATAAATTATTACACTGGGGTATCTGAAGCTAAAAGTGTGTTGTATTTAGTATAAGGAATATCAGTCGTTTTGTTTAATAATATAGTTTGCAATATTACCCAAAAATTAAAACAATCAATAAACTATTTGAAGCAGAAACTGTTGTCCTTGACTCGGCTTTTAATTTACTCAACAAAATTTAAACTTTCATCCAAAAAATTTATGAACACAACATTTAACGCACTTTAAGACAAAGCAAAAAAGCTAGAATATAGTTCGCACACACATATTTAAGAATATTTCCCTGAAAAACAAATTTTCGAAAAAGAAAACCTTTTATTTCGAAATAGCAGACGATGAAGTTAGAGTGAGGGAATATCAACGTCGCCTTATGCAGCTACTCGAGGGCTTTCGACGACGATCCTTCTAATTCTGAACCAAAGGTCAACTGACGAGGATGCCACCTGAGCTGGCAGCTCCTTCTAATTTCCACGCCACACCAATGGGAGGACGTTTCAGCCCCGACAGTTTAATGTGATTCGGATCCTCTACACGGCGGGCCTTCAGCGGCACTAGACTCGAACTTATGACACGCCGGCTACGAATTCGTGACTTTGACCACTAGGCTACCTCGGCCACGTTAAAGTTAGAAGAAACCCTATAGGAAGAATTTAGATGTTACTTTTTAATACTGTAATTGATAGTGTACAAATAGGAGATAGATTAAAAAATATACCAAATACCGACCGTATATGCAATCGAACCTCTATATAACCAAGTCGCTAAATCCCGGAAAAAGTTCGTTATATGGAAAATTTGTTACATAGAGGTTCATTTTTCAATTTTCTTTATACACCACATAAAACAAATTTTAAATTCATTAACACTATCCATTATTATAAAAAGTAATAATTCCCACCTCTTTTGTAAATTAATGTTAATTTATATATTTTACCCATCAAAAAGAATTCTGCTAGGAAAGCAAGGGGGAGTTGTTCACAATTACTCTGTATTTTCAACTTTAAAAAGTAATTTTATATAAAGATTGATGAACTTTAAGGACATTTTCTAATTTTAAGCACAAGTTATTTTAAACATATATATTTTATAGCCAGTAATTTTAACCACATATAATAGCACATGCGTCCTTAAGTTTAATTACTAGTAAAATGTATTTATTTTGAGTCTTTTGTTTGAAAAAAAAAAAAATTTTTCTCTCATGATACGCCTCGCATCTTTGCAGTGCATCAAAGTAGGAAGATGCGGAACATCTTTTTCATAATTTATTTTTAGAATGTATAAAGGTACTATGTCATCTTGCGTGTTTTTAAAAAATTCGTATTTTGAGGGGAAAAAAAAAAAAAATTTAAAAACAATGTGTCAAATTAATGATTTCAATATTATTTTTAAACAAGTAACCGAAAAAGAACCAGCAAATAAGTAAACGGAAAATATTCATATCTTTAAGAAAATGTAAAATACATATATGTATATGTGTTCTACTTCTAAGGTTATTTTACTCTTTGACCTTTCACCTCGCTATAAAGGTTTCTTCACACACCGTCGATTAGTTATAAAAATAGACTTCTAATAGAAGCATGGGCTGCGGTAGCCCAGTGGTTAAGGTATCCAACCATGGCAGGCATGTCATGAGTTCGATCCCAGTACCACTAAAGACCCGCCGTGTAGGGCAGCGATGCACGTTAAATCTGTCGAGAGCTGAAACGTCCTCCCGTTGGTGTGGTGTGGTAGTTAGGAGAGGGGGGTGCCAGCTCAGGTGTCGTCCACGTCACTTGACCATGGTTCAAAATTACGTGGTCCGTCGCCAAAAGCCCTCGTGTAGCTGAACAGTGCGACGTTAATATTCACTCACTCTAATAGAAGAATGCCTTGGATATATAATTTTTTCTTTTAGATTACTTTTCTTACAATTAGATTTTCATTAAATTTCTCACAAACAAATTGCGTGGAAAAACTTAATAAAAGTATAGTGTAATGATAATGTTTGATGTACATCATAGTGACATACATAATAGTACAATTTATGTTTCTCTATTTATTAAAATGTCTATTTTTATATGTTACTAACCACTTTATAAAAATTAAAAAAATTACTTTTTCGTTTACATTAAAACTATTTTGCGTTGTGCATCATTTCTAATGAATATATCATAAAAAATATCTAGCCAAAAAGGATGAATCGGAAAAAGAAATGAGAAAAACATTTCCCAGGTTTTGTCTTCAAGTGTCTCGTAAAATAGCCCCCCCCACCCCAATCCTATGAATCATGAGATGGGTGTGTTACAAAGGAAAGTATTTTGGAATTTAGGAGTGGAGACTTTCCCTTTTCCCAGTCTAGGAGGAGCCATTTAGCATAACGTACATAGAAAATCAATTTCGTCTCTTTCATTACAATTCTCCAAATAAAATATCAGGAAAATTAATTAGAATACAGGCATAATAGAAAAATCAAAAGTATGAAAAATGGAAACTAGTGAAAGAAAAAAAGAACGACACAAATATTAAATTTACATTCAACTACAGAGTCAAAACGTTTATTTTAATTAATACTTTTGTTTTTAATAGAAAGGACTGAGAATTGTTGGAGTAATCCAATATCACCCATTTTCAGTTTTCATGTCCCTAATTTAATGTTACTGAGTTACACAAGAAAAGATTTTGCCACTTGCTTCAGTAAACTATGGTTTTTTTTTTTCTTTTGCGAACATAATTTGTCCATGCATAGAATGTTCAATACATCAAATTTTATAAATAGTATATGGTTATGAAAATTATCTAAAATGTGAAATTTTTTAAACCGCTAAAGCAATAAGTTGTAAAATTTTAATTTATCCCGAATCATACACAATTTATTAAAATGCTTTTTAAAATTTCAGAAATATTATCTCAGTGTGTTAGAGTTGGAATGATAGTCGTATTTTAAAAATGAATTAAAAACTGCATTCATATATTTGTTCAAATTAAATAAAAGAAACTGAATACAAGGTGTATAACATTTCAGTCCACTTAAATCAGTGTTTCTCTCTCGTCCCCCTGGGGGCGATAAACGTACAAAGGGGGGCGCGAGCATATCGAAAATAAAAGATTAAAAAAAATTTATTTACTAGAATGAGAAGTAAAACAAAATAATTTCTGACATAATAAAAAATGCACATTTACACTGATATAATTTATATATCTGCGATATTACGTCATAAAAAAATTAAAGCTTCTACTATTACGGTTTCTTTTCAAACCAAAATGAGAAAAAACAAAACTCAGACCCATAACCGAAAAAAAATATTAGGAAGATAAAAAATTCATCACTGTAATATTATTGTCATCAGCTGTAGGCAGCAGAATGTAGTTGCTGAGGTTTGACCTTCGAACTTGTACGATTAGTTAGTCCTGGCTCTTATGTATTTGTTTTTCATTTAGGGAAGTTGCAAAGAAACTATTTCTGCTGCGATTTTTTTCCTTAAAAAATATTTTTTTATGATTTTTGGAAAAGCACACAGAGCTCTTTGAAGGATTACCTGGCCAAGATTTATTTCTATTAGTTATTCCCAAACATATAAAAAAGCATAATGAAAAACGTTTTTACATTATTTTTTGAACATCCATATTGTAATAAATACACTTTTTATTCCGGAGCTGTCACGCCGAGCACAGAGTGCACGAAATCGATAATTCTGGCAAAACTGTTTAATTGTTACCAATGGGTCTGACACACTATCCTCCTGTTTGACAGTCTTAACGTGTGAACTAAAATATATTTGTCACATATCTCCCTCCTTTTTGGGAGTGACAAACGTTTTTACAATCTTTAGGTACTAGTTTTGACTGAGTTCCTAGTGTGATAACTTTTTTCCAAAATATTTTCTGTGTTCTTGAAAGTAGGTGAGTATATTTTCTCATAATTAAATTAGTCGCTGGAATCACGATTTTTATTGTGTACTATAAAAATAATTATAAAAAAAAGATTGGGGTGGCTCAATAACCCCACTCGACCATTAGTATCGAGTGCGTGCCTGCTCCAGGTTTAAAACATGTTGAAGTCTTTTCACTTTAAATATTGAAAATAATACAATTATTTCTCATCGGAATTTTATATTATTGTTCATTATTCAACATCAACTCTAAATGCTAATTCTGTGAGGCTTAAAATTACAGTTCGCTTAAAACTAATTATAATTTGAGCAATGATTTAAAAAAAATCATTTTGCATTTTTGTAAACATTGTTGCGCACTTGGCTTTACTCTCCTTAAAATTCAGCGATTATATCAATATTGTTTTATTTTCTTATAAATGAACTCGGGCAAATAGCGGGTACTTCAGTCGGTATACTTTTAATGTATCAGTGCTGCACAGGGTATTTTATAACTAATTAATTAATGCTAAATTAAGAACAAGTTTAATAAGTATTAGTGACTTCCATGGGCTTGTCTTACAGAGCAAATTTTCAAAGGAATGCTTATGATTAGAAATTGACCCACTGAGTTCTTTCTAAAAAAAAAAGCTGATATCTATATTTTGTCTTCTAAGCAGCCACACCGCATTTTGCAATATGTTCCAATTTAAAAATTAGAGAAAGGAAAAATAACATAATAATTATCCTATTACTTACTATTTTTTTTTTTTTTGCTTAAAAGCAACATATACAAAATTTAATACTTATGTCATGAATTTGTACGGTATGTAATTAAGATTATTGCTTTAACGTAAAAAATGCATTATTATTGCATTCAGTACATTATTAATGTATAAGGGGGGCGCGATAAAAATTGTGATTGATAAGGGGGGCGCCACTATTGAAAGTTTGAGAAGCACTGACTTAAATTCTAAAATTGGCAGCTTCTTGTTGTGCGGAATTTTGAAGAATGAAATGTTATACCTTATCAAAGCCTCCACGTAAAAAGTATGCAAATATAGCATATCAAGTTATTGAATATTGATTGAAATTTTATTCATTTGAAACAATTTTAAAAATGTAAAAAAAAAAAAATTATTCAACAAAATAGTAAATTATAAGATCAAATACATCCTCACTAAATTTCACATATATTGAAATAAAAAAAAAAAAAAGATTAAGAGGAATAGTGAGCAAATGTTATTCCTTCCTATCAAAAATGTCATTTTAAAATGAATGGCTGCTTCAATATATTAAGATGACTAGATTTTGGTTCAAAATCTAGCATATATAAACTTTTTATAAATAAATTATTTTATTATAGTAGTTATTGTGGTGGAAATGGTATGTTGGTCAAGAAATATCCATACCAAATTAAACAATTTTTGTTTTATTTTTATATATATATATATATATATATATATATATATATATATATATATATGACAGGCCCCAGGCCTGCTGGTAAAATAAGGAGGGCATCATCTTCACAATATTCCTTTATTACGCTTTCATCATATATAATCTAACATGGCGGACCTTTTGCCGCGCAACCGGGTGTTACCAAATACAACATCTCAGCGAGGAGACACCAGCCAAGTCCTTCCTTAGTATGCGTTCGCCTTCGTCAGCGCTCGTTGCTCCCTTTTAACAGGCTTGTTTACTCATAAATCCTTACGCGATGGTAAAAGAATTCGCTCTATTTTCATTTATTACTTCCTTAATTTTGAACCTAAACTTTTCAAACCTGACAAATTCCCCCCCTCCGCTGAAGTCTGGCACAGCCAGATTGGCCAATTCTGACTGGCAAGTCCCCAGGGAAAAAAAATTATATTTCAATTATATCAAATTCCCCAAATGAAATAAAAAATCTAGAAGATATAATAATTGTGTAAAAGAGTGGGCTGGTGAATCCTGACATGTACAAAAAATAGCAATAATGAATAACAAAGTATCAAAAATTTGGTATAAAACTTTGTGTTACATAGAATTGTTTTTTCTGAAAAATATCACACATCTAATACTTCCACTATGACTATAATAATAATGAGGTTAATAAAAAACAACATAAGATAAAGATAGTTCACATTAGACATTCAAAAATATAGTAGTACTAAACAACATAACATAAGATCAAGTGAAATTCTCACTAAATGTGCATCAATAGTAAACAATGTTGAAAAGAGTTACAAGCACTTCAAAATGGTATTGAATGTTGGAATAATGAGTACATAAATACATAGAAAGAATAGGTATAGAGTAAATAACATGATTTTAGGAATAATGGTAAGTACATACAAAGAATAGATATAAAATAAGTAATAGCAAAATGAGTTTAGGAGCTCCCAAAAAAGAAAAGATTACATAACTATAACACAGAAATTTATCAAAATAAACACAACATCAACATTATATCAAAATATCACTAGAAATATAAAATGCAAAAGAAAAATAAGGGTATTTCAGATATATCAAGTACAGGTAAAGTTCAATCAATGTAATGTAATGTTTCACAGTCCTGTCTTGGAAAAATCATAGTTCAATGTTCATCATCCAATTATTGTTTATCGCACAGTTCTTTTGTTTATTATTAGAATCTCTACTCAATCAACTCATTTCAAAAACATACAACCATACTAAAATCTTCATAACATCACATACACTATTTTAACTTTCAGAATATACTTATCACAAATAATCACAATGAAATTATTATAACACAATGTATCGTAAAATGACCCCATCACAATGTTTTCATACAGTCCATAATTCAGTTATTTTTTTTAAAAAATAGTCTTCAATAATGTGTTCATTATGAATAAAAGATACAATACAAATTCAATTACATTAAATTTTGATTTTCATAATGTAAACAAGTCTTAAATTCAAATTTTAGACACAACTTTTATTATTATTTTTTTTTTTAAATAACAATGCACTTCTTCCTAAAATTACAATGTACTTCTTCCCAATGTGTTTGAGAAAACAAACTCTATAAAATATAAATAAAATTCAGCATAATTGAAATTGGATTTTGAATGAAAAGGTTTTAATCTTGTAGAATGAACAATATCTGTTAATTTTCCTGTATATTGATTTGGTTTTTATCTATTTCATAAGTAACATTTGAGAGTTTCTTGACAACTTTAAAAGGACCATTATAAGGAGATTGAAGTTTACTTGAATTAGGGTATGAGAAATTTTTGATATAAGACTAAATCTCCAACTTTAAACTTTGCATCGACATAATGTCTATCATACCTTTTGTTTATTTATCTTACGATGCTTAATTGTTCTGTTTACTGCAATTTGTCTAGCTTGTTGTATAGGTGGATAGTTTAATTTTACTTGATTAGGTAATGGCGAATCATATGGCAAAGTTCCAAACATTAAATATGCAGGTGGAAAGCCAGTAACATCATGTGGCGAGTTATTGTATTCATATGTAACTTGTTCTAATAATTTTGTCCAAGGAGTTTTTGTAGTTGAATTAACTTTACATCTTAATTTTGCTACTAATGTCTGATTAACTCTTTCATTCTTTCCATTGCATTGTGGTCTATTTGCTGAAGTTAGTAATTGTCTAATATTATGATGTTTTAAGAATTTCTTAAATTTAGATGATGTGAATGCAGCATTTCTATCACTTAAAAGTTGTTTTGGGCATTGAATTGAAAAAAATTTGTTTTAAGCAATTTGTATAAGTTTCAGAAGTGACACTTTTGGATGGAAATGTCCAAGCATATCTGGTAGCATGATCAGAACAATATGCAGGTATTTCTTTTGTGAATTATGATAATTAAATCCTCCTACAGTGTCTAGTGAAATCATTTCAAATGGTTCTTCTGCTACAGGAACTTCTTGCAATAATCCATACTTTTTTTTGTGTAGACTTTTTATTCATTTGACATGTTTCACAACATTTAACAAAATTTGAAATGTCTAATATAATGTCTTTCCAGTAGTAAATTGGGGAAATTAATTTTAACATCTTTTTTACACCTGGGTGACCAAATTGTTCATGTGCAGTTGTAATTAATTTTTCTCTCAAAGATAACGGTACTACAATTTTAATTAAATTCTTTTCTTAACTGTTAATACATCATTAATTTTTATATATTTTGGATCATTAATGTTCTCTGAATTTTGGTATTTAATAATTTCATCAGTATTTAAAAAATGACAAATGGGTGATATATAATGGCATACAGGGTTCCTCGACAACATGTCTGCTTCAACATTTAATTTACCTTTTATATAAACTATCGAATATTCATACTGAGAAAGTTTTAAACTCCACCGAAATAAACGTCAGTTAAATGTTTTACACTTTTAAGCCATTGTAAAGCAGCATGATCAGTATGTATTGTGAATTTGGATCCATGTAGGTAACAGTGGAATTTATCTAAGGCATCTATAATTGCTAAACATTCTTTTTCTGAAATTGTATAATTTTTTTCATGTTTAAGTAATTGTCTCGAGTGATAAGCTATGGGGTAAAGTGTTCCATTTGGGTGTTGTTGTTTCAAGACTACGCCTATTGATTCCTGACTTGCGTCACAAAACACATGACATGGATATTGTGAGTTGTATAATTTAAGTATAGGTTTTGATATTAAACAATTCTTTAACTTTTGATAAGCTTCTTGACATTCATGTGACCAATTCCAAATTGCATCTTTTTTAAGTAATTTATTTAATGGTACTCTAAGTTTTGCATAATCTTTAATAAATTTTTGATAAACATTGATGGAACCAAGGAATCTTTGGAGTTCTTTCACATCTTTAGGTGGTGCTAATTTTCTTATTGTTTCAATATTTGGATTACTTGGGGAATAATGACCTTGTGTTATTTCATATCCTAAAAATTTTATTTTTTCCTGTGCAAACTGACATTTTTTTTTTTTAAGTTTAATGTTTTCTTTTTACATATTTGAAATATTGTATCTAAATGAGTTAAATGCTCTTCCCAAGATTGTGAGAAAATTATTATATCATCAAAATAGTTTAAAGCAAAAGTTAACTGATATTTTTGTAAAATTTGTCTTATAGTTCTTTGGAAAACAGCTGGGAAATTTTTCCAGCCAAATGGAAGTCTTAACCATTCATAGAGTCCAAAATTAGTTGTGAAAGCCAGTTTCTCTGCGTCTTTTTCATGAATTTTAATGTGCCAATAACCACTTGTTAAGTCGGCGTGAGAAAAATTTAGCATGAGTTAAATTATCAATTACAAAGTCTATCAGAGGTACAGGAGTGGAATCTTTTCGTGTGATTTCATTTAGTTTTCTATAATCGATACATAATCTTGATCTTTTCCCTTCATCCTTTTTGTATGCTAAAGTTACAGGGGCAGCATATGGGCTATGGGAGGGTCTAATAAAACCTGCTTTTAACAATTCTTCTATCTGTGTTTGTATTTCTTTAGATTCTTGTTGACTGTTTCTATAAGGGCGTAAACTTATAGGAAGGTCTGAAATTAAATGAATTCTTTGTGGCTCTAAACTGATACAACCTACATCATACTTATTTTGTGAAAATATGGTTTGAAATTTGTCAAGTTGGGTTAAATCTCCCCATTGCTCACTAGTTTGTTTTGGTACTGTGTCCTCAACAACCATGGCTGGGTTAAACAATCTTTTCAGATCAGCTTCAGGGCTGTCTGGTACTTGATCTAAACCTTTATTATTCTTAACGTTAATATTATCTTCATTATTTGCATTATAGTAGTTCATATTTTGATCATTATTAAGAGTTTTACAATATGTCCCATGATATGTTCTCAACTCACCAACACACTTATTTACACATTTAATATTACTTAAATTTTTACCACATTGAAAAATACACATGTTACGAATACTAATGTCAAGCTTAAATAAATGTAAATATTCAAGTCCTAAAATAATATAAGGCAATTCAGTATCAATTACAAACAAATCTATTTGCTTAGATATACATCCAATATTCATATAAACTTTAATTATACCTTTGGGTTGAATAGTCCCACAAGTTTGATTTATTTTTACATTACTATTTTGTATAATTTTAATGTTTTTTAATTGTTTAGCTAAATTTATTGGAATTAATGACACATTGCTTCCTGTGTCAATTAGAGTACAAAAGTGCTTGGAACATACCATTGACTCAATAATTAGTTGTCATCCTTGCCTCTGGTTAGTTTCGTTTCTGGGCGAGTAAAGATTATGTCGATTCTGTTGTCTCCCACTGAATCTCATCATGTGCGATTGATGTGGCTGTCCATGATTTCCTCTTGACTGAAATCGATTCTGTGCATCAGTTCCTCTGTGTACACTACCGTATGCGTGATTCCATCGGGTATAACTTCCAGTATCTACCGGTTTTCGGTCTGCGCTGTCCGGTGTTACTGCGATTAATTGTCGCATCGTTGAGATCCATTCGCAGGGTGTCGAAATCTTCTTGATAACCAGGAACTTCTGATAGTGCGTGGGACTCGATAATGTCATATGTTCCACAATTGAACTGTCATCATAATTTAGTTTCTTCCCCAACGAAAATTTTTCCGTAAAAAACGAAATTAATTCTTTAGTGTCGTTTAGTTTTAATTTGTGAAATTTTCGAATATCCTCTTGTTTCGTCGCATCGAACACCGTCATTAATAATTCTTTACTTGTTTGGTACGACTTTTCAAATAAATGGTTTTCGTACCAAAATTTAAGATAAACTCCCGTGAGATATCTAGGAATATTTTGCTTCTTCCATTGTTCGTCTTTTTGATATTCCAAACATTGTTGATCAAAACAGCTAAAAAAGCTTTGAAAACTACTAAACTTATTAAGATCAAATTCAGGAAAAAAGAAGGATTGATTCTCTTTGGATGTGTTGACTGGTGACTCCTGCCGGAAAGAGTCGTCTTCCATGGTAGTATCGTTTTCAATGCAGTCGTTCGTTCGAAAAAAAAAATTGTTGAAGTTAATTCGTTTGGTTTCCTCGCATATTTTCGGTTCGTTAATTCATCCTGTCGACTCTTGACAGGCCCCAGGCCTGCTGGTAAAATAAGGAGGGCATCATCTTCACAATATTCCTTTATTACGCTTTCATCATATATAATCTAACATGGCGGACCTTTTGCCGCGCAACCGGGTGTTACCAAATACAACATCTCAGCGAGGAGACACCAGCCAAGTCCTTCCTTAGTATGCGTTCGCCTTCGTCAGCGCTCGTTGCTCCTTTTAACAGGCTTGTTTACTCATAAATCCTTACGCGATGGTAAAGAGTTCGCTCTATTTTCATTTATTACTTCCTTAATTTTGAACCTAAACTTTCAAACCTGACATATATATATATATATATATATATATATATATATATATATATATATATATATATATATATATATATATATATATATATAATATATAACGATATACTTTTAATATAACAAATAAGAACAAATTAAAATGCAGGATTCATTTTTTTAAAAAAATAATAAATCTGCAGCCTTTTTAAATTATTTTGAAGTAGCCTTATATTTTCAAAAGCATGAATATTATTCAGAACATCTTTTTCTATTATGATCTTATTCAAGTCGGAACAATTTTGCTAACAAAAATTGCTGAATGTTAATGTTGTTGCTAAATGTTACTGTTGAATTGTTCATGGTGCTAAATACTTGCCAAGTTGCAGCATTAGTGCCAGGAAGAAAAAAAAAGGGAATTCTGACAATTTTAAACATTTGAACTACTATAACCTCAGGTGTTCTTATTGAAATATGCAGTTATATTTCCATCCACATCTGAAATTGGCACATCTTATTGGTCTAAGTGAAAGCATTTCTAGACAGCGCAGCATTGATAATTAAAAAATATATGTATAAGTTTGGGACTAAGAAATGAGTAGTGAAAAATCGAAGCAATTCGGGACAGTCCTGGGAAATTCGGGAATAATGTATTATTAAGTTCAAAGGAAATTATTAAAGGAATCAAACATCCCTCAAATTAAAAAAGGTGGAAGAAAAATTTATAATTTTTCTTCATTGAAGTAAAATTTTCAGGAAAAATCCATCTTATTTTTTAAAACAAATATTTAATTTGTGTATCTCAATACATTAAATTAAAATGTTTATGTCCAAAAATTATAATCCATTCAAAGAAAACAGCCATTGTCATGTAATAATTTACAAAGAACAGAAATCTTATTTTTAAAAAAACAAGAATTGAGTATGAAATAAGTTTTTTCTTCAAAACCTCTAACAAAACCCCATTTTCACTGTAATATGTGCTCAAAGTAAAATATACATCAAGGTATTTTGAAAATATAGCACTATTTTTCTGCCATTAATAATTATTTTTGAAATACTTAGAACTTATTTAAAATTATCTCTACCTCAATATTGATAAAAAAAACCCCACTGTTTCATGAATTTTATTTTTAAAATTAAAAAAGTACATTAATATTACTGAAGATTGAAATGATTATAACATTATACTTTTTAACAATTTTTTAAAAAATATATACTGTTTTCAGCTTTATACTACAAAATTGTAAATTTAATCACCTTTTAAGCATAGATGAAATACATATCTTATTATGAGCAATGGTTATAGTGGATTTTGGGAAAAGTAAAAACAGAACTGAAAATAAATTTTCCCCTTTATACATTTGCTAAATCACAGAATAAACATAATTTTGGACTATTTTTTAACTGCAAAATTGTATGGAATTTAAGTCAATTTTTGTTTAGTGTAAGCTAAGAACAATTTTAATTGTAAACAGTATATTTAAAAGGCAATGTATGTAATTCCCTACCATTTTATAACAGTCAATATATAAATAAATATAAAACACAATTTTCTTCTTATATCATTAATATAATATACATATATATATTCATAAGAACTGCTGTAAATAAAAATATGATTTAATTTCATTTGCAAAAGTTAAACGATTTTGTACCAATAATCACAAAATTTTCAAGTGGCTGTTGAGAAAAACTTGCTTAACCTGATTCAAATATTATACGGACTAATAAAATTTTACCAAAAATTGCAAATAATCAAAAATATATCTCAATTCTGAAATATTTTACTCTTCTATTTTTGTTTACAATATAGTTGCAGTTCAGTGCTTGTTTTTCAGTTTCATTTAATGTTTCTCAAAATTTAATCTTAATTTTTATTTTATAAACATACCATATTTCTAATTAACTTGTATATAACAAATAAATAATAATAAATATTTATATTTTAAAATTAAAATAAATATTGAAAAAATATTAAAATTGTTCAGTAGTGAAGTTTTAACAATAAATGCATACATTTATAATAGGTTATTAGATTCACACATACTGAAACATTAGCATTATTCTCAACGAAGCAAAAATCGTGAAAATATAATTTAATGAACTTTTTATAGTAATTATTTTGAATGTAGCCAATAATTTATAAACAGCCAAATATAGCTACCCCGAAACAGAGGAGTTTAAATTCCAACACCGCAAATAGTAGGAATAGGTGCCTCCAACGAAATCGAGCATTACACGTCCGATTTTATTTGTTCTTGAAGCACATGGCTATTTGTTTACGGCTTTTGTCATGTGACTGTGACGTCAGCTGTATCGAGTCCATTAATCGATTTTTTTGAAAACAAGCTTTCTTGTGCCTTTTGCAAAAAATGTATTTTTTCTACTCCTTCTCCTCCCAGAACTAATTTGTTATCGGTATGTTACCCTGCCAAAAGTCTACTTGGTGCGATTAAAATCATACCAACTAAACCTTTGAAGGAAAAAAGTTCTTTTTATCCAAGATGTTCACCTAGCATTAAAAAATGAGTTGTAAAGAATAAAAAAAAAAAAGATTAAATTTGACAAAATACGCGACAACAATAAAATTATAGTAATTAAAAAAATATTTAAAATGTGAAATAACAAGAAATGTGTATTCCTACATTTGTGAAGGTCCCCTTGGACCTCACTTTGAGAACGAGAATAAATAGGAGTCAGGTAAGAGCCAGTAGCCATTTTTATAAATAACTTTCTTTATTTGGTTATCTTTCCCAAATAGAATCAAAGACTTATTAACAAATATATCTAAATAGTATTATGAGGTTTTAAAGGGAATGTCCTTTAAATTAACTTAAATATTTAATGATCCAATTAATTAACGATTAGAATATCGATCACGCAGAGATTACCACGATAAGAGATCCCAGATTTATATCTAATGTTCTTATTGAACATTTAATTTTAATCTCACTCGTAATAATAAGCTTTAATGAGACTTTAATTAATATTTACCACACTGTAGTTCAGCTCAGCTTTTCTCTGAGATTAAATTATTCAACAATAAATCTTTAATAATAAATTTAACTTCATTATAACTTTCTGCTTCAATCTCTCTCTCCTACTGCTCTAACTTTACTATTCCGTTTGACTTAAATAATTTATCTAATCTACATAACAAGGGATCCTGTCCTCTTTTTGGAGCTGATTGGAAATAGGTAGGGAATTAAATTTCCCTAAAAATGACGACTCAGAAGGTTAGTGATAAAGTTCCGTATAGATTTGTCACACATTTACCATGTAAAATGGCACTGAAAAACATGTAAGTACCAGGATAAAAAAAACTGACCATCAAAAATTCCTAAGCGATGAAAGAGAAAAAAATTAAAAAGCAAGGAATATATTAAAATTTTTTAAAAAAAAAAACCGAGGCCCAAAGAAGGATTTAGTAAGAAAAAAAAGCCAATGAGTTATTGTTGAATGTGTAAAAAATTATGAAATCATTTATTAAAAGTAAAATATTATAAACAATAAATCATGTGCGGAAAAAGACATTACATTTGGGACACATACTTTTTTTTAGCATTTGAATGTGGTAGGTGATGAAGTTCAGTGTGTTATTTGGAAAGATATTTTCTATTTGCGAAGGTTCTATGCAGGAGTGTGGTTTATCTAATTGAAAATAGAAATACTTCTCATCTATTGTCAGGTAAGCTATCAATGTTTGACCTAGCATTTGAAAATTTTATTGGATTTATGAAGATTTTGGGAAATACTGACGTTGACAAATGTCTCCATACAACTTTTTACGAAATAATATTCAATGTTATTAGCTGGGTCTTTCCCCCCTTTTCTTAAACGACTTCAAAATCCTGCATTTAAAAGTAAAAGCTTTCCACCAGCCACTTTTGAATTTTTAAGTAAGTGGTTCGAAAGTTAAAATTATTAGATTCGGAGAGGTAAAAAATGGTGCTTTCCATCTATATTGTCGACTAATTTCGTCAAATCATAAGACATTGCTAAATGCCACGATAGGCAGACAGTAATGGAATACCATTCTCGATCACGTTAAAGCACAATAATAATAATAATAATAATAATAATAATAATTTGACGACATCTTTAGATTTGGTAATATTGATCAACGGTGTAATTCGAAAGAAAATTGTGTACTTAGAACTGCAAGTACGTAACATTTGAAACAGATGGAGCTATACTAAATTATGTCTATTAATCCGAATGAAGCTAAAAAATTTAATTAATTCAGCAGCCAAGACCATCACACCACGCCAATGGAAAAAATTTGAGCCTGGACAGATTTAACATGCATCAGCCTTTTATGTATTCCAAATAAAACACTGAAGGTCAGTAAGCATATCATTTTAACTGGCACTAAATATAAATATCAAAGGAAATTTCAATTTGTTTTTCATCTAAACACAGTGAATAGTCTTGCTAATCACGAACAACGAGAATAAATCCAAAAAGTTGCAGATTTTTTGATACAGTCGACTCTCGATAATTCGAAGTTGGAGGGGCCAATGAAAACTTCGAATTATCAAGAGTTCGAATTATCAAGAGGGTAGGAAAAACTCTCAAAATACACGAAGAGAAGTTTTTTTCTAACACACATTTAAATTTCAAACTATGTAATAAAGCAACAATTGTACATAATTTTTGAAGTAAATTTTATACAGTATAAAAATAAAACAGAAGTTAAAAGTCCTACATTAAAAGAACACTTATGTCTTGAAAAGAACTATTAAAATAATATACATACTATAAATAATTAATCCTTTTTGTCGAAAAAATCTGTTATCTTTTTTTTGTTTTAAGGCATTCAATCTAACTTTGTCAATAGATTTTTCTAGAACAAATGAAGCCTGTAAAATATCTGCATCAGCATGATTTTGAAAGGAAAAGTTGCGTAGTTTGTTTAGTGACTCTTTAGCTTCTGACAGAGTTACTGGAGTCAACTCCTCCGATTCGTCTTCATCACTTTCTGTATTATTGTTGTCCAAAGTTACAATTTCAGCGTCAGATAGAGCACCCCACACAGCAATGTCCGTGTCAACCAACACGTAGTCGTCAAACGTCAAATCCTGTTCTGGAAGAGCTTCCCAAAATGATGGTTCAGCATTAAATTCAGTGAGTGTATTGTTCACATCAACCAGATTCGGCGAGGGGAAGCCTGACTTTTTTAAAACAGCTGTGAACTGTCAAAGGAGTAACAGCTCTCCAAGCCTTGTCAATCATGATCAAAGCTGTTAAAATAGAAATAGTAGTTATAGGCTGCTGATTTTCGAGGTTATCCAAAACGCTTTTAACAACTTCACGCCGATAAAAAGTTTTAAAGTTATGTATGATGCCCTGGTCGAGTGGCTGAAGTTTTGAGGTTGAGTTTGAGGGAAAAAATTGAAGTTTCCAATTTGATAAAGGTGGTGCGTTATTGTGCACAGTACAGTTGTCTAAAAATAAGAGAATATGTCGTTTTTCTCTTTTCATATCCGAGTTCAGTGAGACTAACCATTCATTAAAGAGTTCGGTGGTCATCCATGCCTTCTTGTTTGAGCGGTATTTGATAGGGAACGAGTTTATGCCCTTGAAACACCGAGGTTTTCCAGATTTTCTTATGACGAGAGGAGTAATCTTTTCTGAGCCGTCCATGTTTACAGCCAATAAAATAGTTAACCTCTACTTGCTATGTTTTCCTCCATGGCATTTTTCTTTTTTGAATGTAAATGTTTTTTCTGGCAAACACTTGAAAAAGAGTCCGGTTTCATCCGTGTTGAAAATGTTACGCGGTTCGTACTCCTTTATTAGATCCGAAAGTGAGTTCTGCCACTTAGAACAAATGTTAATGTCGACACTTGAGCTTTCCCTGCACATTTTTTTGAAGAGTACCCCATTCCTTTTCTTAAAATTTGTAAGCCATCCCTCGCTAGCTAAAAACACAATTCCTAATTCTTTGGCGAATGCTTTAGCCCTTTCCTTCAATAAAGAGCCACCCATTGGAATATTCTGTCCTCGACACTGTGTCATCCATGAAACTATACACTGTTCAAGACGTGGAAAATTACCTTTACTTTTACGCGTTTTCTCACTCTACTGGAAGATGCACTAAAGATTTTCTCTTTATTCTTCAGAATAGTGGAGAGTGAGCTCAGTGGGATTTCAAATGCTTTGGCTACATCGACCTTCCTCTCACCTTCTTCAACTATTTCTATCACCTTTTTCTTTTCAGAAATTGTTAAGTAATTGTTAAGTACTTTTTAAAAGAAGACATATCGTTCCTTTCACGTGATAAGTCGACACTAAGGTGAAGTGTAAAGTAGTGGCCCAAGGTTTATCGAAATTAACAGGTAGGAAACGTAAATCACCACAACTTTAGTAAAATAATATTTTTAATTTAAAATTTGGAATCTAAAATGAACACAAGGCGTATTCACAGTTCACACTCAGCTACGGGTATACTTAATAGCAGGGGTTGACAACTATGGCACGTGGAGCAATTCTTAGTGGCCCATTACCGCTCTTTTTTTTAAAAAAATAATAGAATAAAGTTAAATCCCTGTCTCTCCTGTCCTTGCTTCGTACATTTTTATATAAAGGTTTTATTTCTCGCTTTCAATCCTCTGCCATAAAACGATTCTGCTGAATTATCTTGGATGTAGTTTGAGTGCTTTATTTAAAAAAAACCCATCTGTTTAAATTTGACTCATTATTAGTAATAAATACTCAACGAAAATAAAAAATTATTGTGCAATACTTGTAAAAGGAAGCATCACTCATTACTGCACAGTGAATAAAAGGAAAACAGTTTTCCTTTATCCATTAAAGGATTTCTGTTGATTTGGGTATCAACAGAAAAAGAAAAAAAACAGATGGCTTAGGAATAAATCAAAATTCTGCTTAGCAAATACCTAAAATATAATAAACAAAGTATAGTTATTCTATCAACATAATAAGTTCAGTAAAAACCGCTCGTGAGATAATTAGGTACAGGAAATGAATCTAACTTCATAATATTGAAGGTTCAAATTATCGAGAGTTTTATAGGATAACTTCGAATTATGGCGTGTTGTAGTCTGGCCAGTCACAAATTTTACTTCGAAATATTGAGAGTACCAAAACGTATGGTTTTAGTTCGAAATATCAAGAGTTTTTAGGGGGCTGAGCATATACTTCAGTTTGAGAGGTTCGTATTATCGAAAGTTGAACTTATCGAGAGTCGACTGTATCTACAAACAGATTCTTAAAAATATAAATCTCCCATCAATTTCTCTAGGACCAAGGCTCTTAGCTTCAGTGCATTGCACTGAACTGAAGTAATTCAAACGAATTTGTGTGGCGCAACGTTAAATAAAGAGCACTTTTTGAGTTCCTCACACCGCGGGCATTCCTCTTCGACACGGTCAAAGGAAAAGAGGTTGCTTGTCATTGGTAGATGTGCAATACGTCATTATTCTGGGTTGCCTTGTTAGGGGTGTTATAGCATTTTCTATACCTTAGTGGTTCGTTGAATCATAAAAATTTTGTCCCCATTTGGGAGATTGTTTTTCAGACAGTGTTTTCTTCCGTATCTTGAGTATAATAGTTAAATTCCGTTGCGTATGAAATTTTCACTGTAAAAATAACAATCTGTTCTTTTTTTTTTAATTCATGTAAATCAAAATATTTTTAATGGATTCAATTTTGTAGAAGAAATATATATTTGAGCTTAGTAAATGAGGAACTCAATTACAAATAAAAAAAAAATGTTATATAAGTTTTTAATAATCCATTTACTGTGATTAATAATCCTTTGAAAATGAATTACATGTTTCGAGTTTTATCCTTATATGTAAGAAAAAAGAAGTCACTTATAAATAAAGAAAATTTATGTTTTTTTATAATATATATTTATTGGTAATATTAATGTACATTTTAAAGGCAAATGAATTCGTTCTTACATCAGAATGAATTTGTACAGGCAACTGATATTTTAAATTATTAGCTTAATTTCATTTTTGTAATTAGTGGTTTGTTTTTGTATATATATATATATATATATATATATATATATATATATATATATATATATATATATATATATATATATATGTGTGTGTGTGTGTGTGTGTGTGAAAGACTCATTTATTCACATTTATAAAAAATTCGTCTAATACTCTGTTTCCTTTTAAACTTTAGAATTAAATTTACTGCAAAAAGTTTTAGCTATTATAAACTTAACTATATAAATAAACTCATGCTTAAATTCTTATTTTCTATCTTAAGTAAAATACTATAAATGAAGTGATTCGTGGCTATTGTATAAGAAACGCCTCACTGTTCTAACTTCTACATCACATCCATATTATTCGTTCAAGTTATCATCGACACATTTATTCACATAATTCTCAACTTTTGCAATTATTTTAGAGGTTTTCTCTTCTAACATGCTCACACATATAAATCTTCATTATGGGTTTAAATCAAAAGTCCAGAAATAGAGTTCCACTTGAATCCCTTCATCCGTGGTTTATTATAGAGAATAGTTTGTTTTTATAACAGAGGCAAGTGTGATGAAGAAAGGGTCATTATTGGAATTTGGATTCATCTTAAGAAGTATTTACTGATCTGCAGTAGCACACACAGGAATTTTTCAAAGGGGGTCCGTGGTCGAAAGTTCACCATTCTTGTATCATGCTCCTTTTGATTTTGTCGATTTTCGGGAACAAAACACAGTAAAAAACTAATTTTGAATAAATAATTAGCATTAATTAATAAAACTAATCATCAATAACAAGTAATTAATTAAATTTTACGTACTATATACTTATAATTATAATCAATCGGAAAAAAATATCAAGGGCTTTGTGGGGTTAAGGACCCCCCCTTGTGTGCGCCACTGCAGATCGGTGTTGTGTCACTCAAAGCACATCAATTTTCTCCTTTCCTAAAGTATGTTTCCTCCTGTAAAGCTACTGCTCAAAAATTAATACGAAAATATGACATAAAATTATACGTTTTCGAGCAAAAATAAAAATTAGCCATTATAAATTATAATTTCCAAAAACTTATTCAGATTTTGCATACGGCAGATACCTGTGGAGACCTTTTACACGTTTTGAGTGTAAATTATTGGGAGAGGGGATTGATCTTATATTGATTTCAAATGTAATGGTTTTTATTGCTATGTTAATAAAGAATATTCGATTATTGTGAATTTTTCGATTTATTTTTGGACTGGGGCTAATTTTTTTCTGAGCTGCACATTTGGAAACTATTGTATTACCATACATCCTAAAATGAAAGATTATGTTTAGAATTAGAATGACGCGTGCATAATACTTCTTAAAATATTTTTGAAGTTTATTTATTTTTATCACACAGAGACCAGGGCATTTATCTTAGAATTTCGGCAATGTTATGCTAACTGATACAACAAAAGAATTATAATTTATTGTAACTTAAAAATAAGAAACAAACGAGTTTAACTTCTAACCATAAAACTAATAAAATGACCTTTTTATATGAAAGATGAAAAAGTAAGAAATAAAGGTGTTGTAATTAGTCATAAAAGAACAATTAAATACGAATAAGAATAGTTTTTTCCTTATATAAATAAGTTTACCAAGTAATGCGACACTTGTTAAACTTAAACTATTTAATTTATTCCCATTAAATCCATTTTATAAAACACCAGGTTCTACTCTCTTTTAGCATCGCATTATAGCTTAAGTTCACACATTAGATCTTTAAAGCAGTGCTTCTCAAACTTTCAATACTGGCGCCCCCTTTTCAATCACAATTTTTATCGCGCCCCCTTATACATAATAATTTACTGAATGCAATAATAATGCACTTTTACGATAAAGCAACAATATTTATTATAAACCGTACAAATTCATGACATAAGTATTAAAATATGTATATGTTACTTTTAAGCAAAAAAGTTAACTAATAGGATAATTACTAAGTTATTTTACCTTTCTCTGATTTTTAAATTGGAACATATTACAAAATGAGGTGGTTGCTTAGAAGACAAAATATAGATATCAGCTAAATATAGAAAATGAACTCAGAGGGTCAATTTCTTATCTTAAAAACTCCTTTCAAAAACTTTGCCCTGTAAGACAAGCCCATGGAAGTAGCTAATAATTATTAAACTTGTTCTTAATTTAGTATTAATTAATTAGTCATAAAATACTCTGTGCATCACTCATACATTAAAAGCAGTGTTTCTCAAACTTTCAATACTGGCGACCCAATTTTCAATCATAATTTTTGTCTCGCTCCCTGTACAACAATAATGTATTTACTGCAATAAAAATGCACTTTGAGAGAGAGACGCTAAAGTTACAATACGATCTTAATTATAAACCGTACAAATTAAAACGATAAGTATATTAAATTTTGTGTATATGTAACTTTTAAATAATATATATTTTAAGAAAATTACTTAAAATATGTATTACTTAGAATTATGTTATTTTTCTTTCTCTAATTTTTAAATTGGAACAGATCGCAAAATGATGTATTTAATTAAAGATTTATTTCCTTTAGCATTCATTTCTCAAAGTACAAATGTCATTAGAAAAATAGTCTAGTCAATGTCGCTCTCTATCATATCCATCACATCTGGCATTATAGGGTACGTTTGCGTGAGTCTGGGCAACCTATCGGACGTCTGCGCAAAACATGTAAAAATGCTTTTCCTCGTACAATTCCAGTCAGTTTTGGTCGACTCGATACTCCTATAGCTACCGAATCTAGCTTGAATGTACATTTTTTTTAATTTCCACGTTAATTGTAATTCACGGTAATTAAGTATTTACGGCAGTAGATTAAAACAATATCATACATACATTTTTAAGTCGTAAGCAAACATTCGACCATAATAAAGAATCAACAAGTACACAGACGAACGAGCATGGTTCCGAAAATTAAATCAAGGCGATCTTCTCAAAAATACTTAAATTTTGGATTTACCACTACTGAAGTAAATGGTGGAAAAAAAAGCCCCAGCTCGATATGTGTTAAAACTTACAAATCTGTAGAACAACATGTGAAAGTTGTTTTTAAAACATGTAAAATCATTTAGCTATGTTGGCAAAGAATTTTAAAAAGTATTTTCTGGATGAGGACAACTTGTCAGCAAGTTACGAGGGGATTAGGGATCTATTTCAAGATACTCCAGAAGGGCTCTCAACTTCCGAAGAAGAAATCTTCATAGATTTCACATCCAGTGAAAAATTAAAAGGCAATTTTGTAATAAATCGCTCTTTGAATTTGGGGTAGAGGTGGATGTGGAATTATCTGTACTGAAAACAAAAGCACTTCGTATACTATTACCATTTTCAACATCCTACCTTTTTCAAACCGGATTTTCTGCAGTGGATGCCTTGAAGACAAAATATAGATCTCAGCTAAATATAGAAAAATAACTCTTTAAGTGACAATTTCTGATATTAAACCTTCCTTTGAAAAACTTTCCTCTACAAGACAAGCCCGTGGAAGTCCCTAATAATTATTAAACTTGTTCTTAATTTAGTAATAAGATTGATTGATTGAATATTCACGTCGCACTGTTCAGCTGCACGAGGGCTTTTGACGACGGACCATGTAATTTTGAACCATGGTCAAGTGACGTGAATGACACCTGAGCTGTCACCCCTCTCTCCAAACTACCACACCACACCAACGGGAAAACGTTTCAACTCTCAACAGATTTAACGTGCATCGCTGCCCTACACGGCGGGTCTTTAGTGGTACTGGGCTCGAACTCGTGATAAGGCAAGCCATGATCCGATACCTATACCACTCGGCTACCGCGGCCAAATTCAGTAATAAGAAATTATTTATAAAATACCTTCTTCAGTACTTCTACATCAAACGTATACTGGCTGAAACACCGACTCTTCGCACGAGTTCATTTTTTAAAAAAATAAAACATTATTCTTGATATAATAGCTGAACTGTAAGGAGAGTAAAACTGTGTGCACGACATTGTATACAAAATGTAAAATGATTTTTTTATTAGATAAATGCTATAATTGTAAATAACTGTTTAAAAGAACTGTAATTTTTAACCTCACACAATTAGCATTTAGAATTAATGTTAAATTATGAAAAAGAATATAAAATTCCGATGAAGAATAATTGTGTTACTTTTTAACATTTAAAGCCAGTAGACTTCAAAATATTTTAACCCGGGAGCAGTCGCGTACTCGATACTAACATTAATGGTAGTGCGGGGGGACTCAGTCACTCCAATCATTTGTTTAGAATTATTTTTACTGTACACGATACAAATCGGAATTCTAGTGAATATTTTAATTTACAGAAAGTATACTTACCTTCTTTCAAGCACTATTCAATTCTTTGATGATTTGAGAAAAAATCCAATAAAACTGAACTAAAATGATTCAAAAGTACAAGACCATAATAAAGGACGCAAATCAGACACTTTTCAATTATCCTACAGAAATGTTAAACCAATCAATTTTTTCCAAATATCGCAAAACTCAATTATTTACAATTTCCCTAAGCGAAAAGCAAACGCATAAAAGATGGGAGGGAACTAATATTGATAATAAAACCATACCATAAGATTGAGGGTCAATCAAATGATTAGCAAACGTACTATGCAGCCTGGCTGAAAAGTGAATCATGACTTCCTTTTCTTTTTCTACAACTAATGTACGGTATTTCAATAATAATTACAGTGGTGAATTGTTTATCTTCTTAGAATTTTCTCAGGGTCTGGGTTTCGTTTTTTCTTTTTAACGAGTAATATTTTATGTTAAAACGTAATAAAAAAATCTCTCATTGAGGAAATACAGAAATAAAACAAAATGTTTTTTTTTTTCTTTAATTTGGTTTTGGGATCAAAGATAGCTATTTAATGACGGAAAAAAAAGCCAGATAATAAACATAAATTATGTCAGTGTTGTTGTGTGTATTTTTTTATTATGGAAGAAAGCATTTTGTTTTACTTCTCTTTCCGGTTATTTTTTAAAAAAATCTTTAAAATTTCGATACGCTCGCGCCCCCTTGTAGGGTCATCGCGCCCCCAGGGGGCGCGCCCCACACTTTGAGAAACACTGCTTTAAAGACAATAAGCAGTACGCTAAATCAAAAGACGTTCTTTAAATAACAATTAATTTATTAAACAATAAGATTAAAATTAAGTTAAAGTATGAAGTGACACAATACTGAATTCCTTTTAACTTTGAGAGAGGGGCGAGGAAGAGGAGTCATGTCGCCCTTGGAATCCCCGCGGTGTCCTAATTGGAAGGGACGTGTCAGACCAAGTGGGTGTGAGAGAGTGCGTCAAAAGAGTGTCTAATCGGGGTGCATCTCGTTTTTATTCAGCGGCAACTTGCATCTGTGTGCTGGAGCGTATTCTTTACAATGTCTGCATAATTTTCTCTCATTGGTCTAGAGTCAGCGGATGAATACCGTCTCACGGTCAGTGACATCCCCAAGCGCGGGAAATCCCTAATGACACCCCCGATACCATGATATATTTATGGAAACAATGCCCCTTCAGGCGTGGGAACGCGTCACCCTTTTCGGTGGGGTAAAAGAGACGCATTCACCAAATTCCGTTTCTTGTAAACAGCAAGAACAGGGCAGATGTAAAAATTACAGTTGTAACTTTAGGGACCGGCGACCTCCCATCACAAGATACATGAATGACTTGCTCCTTGCTGACTTAAAGATGTGTGTAGTCCTAATTTTGTCTTATGTCAACTAATTGTTTGCGTTTTACTAATCCAGAATTTTTCTAAAAATTCAAAGGATTTGATATATTTTATGCTAAAGAAAGCAGTATATTACAGTTGGAAAAAATATAAATTTTACATTTATTCATTTGTGTATTTAAAGGATTTATTTTTAAAAACATACAAATAAATCGATAGTTTATTAATGTCTCATTCAGAGGAAACATGAGGGATATTGCAATGAGACGGACCTCATTATTTGAATAACAATCAATTAACGAGGATGATAGCCGACCTGGAACCCAGTCGATTATGTTATGACGGCAATGAAAGTACTTTAAGCCCTTAGAAAGTTAACGTGTATTAGAGCCCTGCTAGATGATGGAATCCTCAATTGTGATCACTCGGCTACCACAGCTGTAAAAACATGTGGAATCTACAATGTGATACTGTTTAATAAATGACATTTATTTATGATTTTGAGATATAGTATTAAGTTAACGCCACATTCCTGCCATTTATCACATTTACCTGTCATTGTTAATCGATTATCATAATGTTCAGCATACATAGGAATTTAATCATTGAAAAATGTTTGGTGTAAAAATCTAAACTTAATCTTAAGATTCAATAATTATTATGAAATCTAATGCATCAAAACAGAATGAATTATCGAGTTAATAAAAAAAACATTTATCAATGTTTTTGTTCTTTTAAGAAAGAAAGTATACAAAAATTCTTAACAGAGTGTTATATAAATAACTAATTAATTCTCAGAGAAGCAATTATAAATTGATTAACCACAATCTAGTTTAGTTGAATATTTACATGTCTATTGGTTCACAGATGTTCAATAGTTATAAGATTTTTTAAACTCACATATAGATAATGTAATTTTGCTATTTTTAAAGAATTATGTATGTGTCTTAAAGCAAATATTTTCCATTATAAAAAGATAGAGATCATCAGAGTATTATATGATTATAAAATAGCCCATTATCGATTTGAGATTTTTACATTATAACATAGAGGGACAGGCAAAAATTTTGCTTTTCCTTTCCATTTTTAAATTCATTGTATGTATCTAAATGTTCAAATAATTATATTATTATTTGTTTTTCAAAATTAATTAATTTAAGAGTTAACACGATATAATTTGAGTTTGTATGTACGAAATTACTGTGTTTAACATAATAAAAATAAATCTATAACATTTTAAAACATTTACTGAAAATCAAAATATAAATAAATTTTACCCTGATAAACTAATTTAAGTTTGCCTTAAGTTATTATACCTTTGACTGAAATGAAATAAGCGTTTCCTTTTTTTGTGCAGTAGTTTACATTGTGATTAGTGTTTTATATAATAATCAATGTTTTATACTATTTCATTCAATACCTTCAATAATACTGAAAAAGAAATCTTGGTGGAATCTGGTTTAAATTCGTAGGAAATGTCTCCTTTAAAGGGAAAATAAATTTTTGAACTGAAATCAGTAGTAATTATCACACGCGATTTCCAAACACAAGTTTCTTTAAGAAAAGGAAAATGGGGACTTCCAAACGTAGAAAGTTCTACAATATTGGATAATTTTTATAAAAAAATTATCCAATCCAAAATATCTGAAAAAATAAGTATAATCAGAACGTAGTCTAACAGATAGTTACATTTAAATTAAAATAATATGTTCGTTCTCTTTTTTTCGCCCTATTTATTCGTGAGTCACGCATTTTATGTACAATAGTACAAAGAAAGGAGTGTTCGGGGGCGCTCTAAGGCTATTGAACGTTTGAAATTCTGAATACAGAATAAGATGGTTCTTGTAAATGAATGTGGAAGGCAAGTCGTAAAATCTTTTATATCAACAAAAAATGCCTCTCCCCGTTGATTATTGTTGATTCTTCAGTTTTTGGTCATTGTTGATTATCATATGCCTATTTGGTGTAAGAAAACCTAGAAATGCACATCTACCTTCTTGTAAATCTTCTAAGGTTACTTTCAAGTAACCGGAAATTTATTCTTCCTCTTACTGCCGTAATAAATTTTGGAAAGGGCATTTCCTTTTCTATTAAATTGTCGGACACAGGATAAATAGAAACTATGCTGACAAAGCCCTCCAAAAGGCCCTCTTCTACTTACCCGGTCACTTTAGGGGACTGTTCAAACGAAGAGGAGGGGGGTGATATTTGAAGCTGAATTGTTTCTTCGTTTTGAAAAAGTAAAGACAAATTGTTGTCACAGTTATCTGCAACTCGATTGAGGCGTCAGTGCGTTGAGATTGAAATGTTTTTGTAATTGTTTTGAATGTTGATCGAAGGAGTTGTCTTCGTAGGAATGTTTTGGCTCTACCTTACGCACAAAATCAGTTCATCATCGCACAAAAATCAGAGCAGCAATCTTAGAATTTAGGCATTATGCAATTCTTTTGAAATTTTAAATAAAAAGTAAGGATTATCCAAAGGCTAAGAATATAAATTTTTTGTACAAAAGTCGAAAAAAATTAAGAAGCCCAGTTTGTTATCATTACTCGCAAAAGAAACAATTCAGTACAAAGAAGAACAATATAATCCTTTTATGTAAACAATATACATGAAGCTCCTCGGCAAATTAAAAATGTTTGTAGTCATAATATTTTGTCTTTGATACCAGCTTATTGTTTGTACTTTACTATCAAGTATTCTAAAATTCAAAAAGCATTTCCTCTTTTTTACAAATGAAATCAATTTATTACTGTTGAAAAAAATATAATCTTAAATTTCTTATGTGTATTTAAAGAATTCATTTTTAGGAACACGTAGGCAAATTGATAAATTATTAATACTTCATTTACAAGTTCCATTAGGAACAAAGTAATAAGACGGACCTCGTAATTTAAATGATGATCAAGTAACGAGAACGATAGCCGAGCTAGAGGCCCCACTTCTAATTTCCACACCACGACAACGTAAGGATTTTGACTTAATGCGTATTAGCTCTGTTACATGATGTAACCCCTAATCGTGATTATTTTTCAATAAAAAAAAAACTTGAAGGGACTACAATGTGGCACTATTTAACATCAAAACACATATTTCACGTAATTTTCTTCTTGTTGAAGCCGTATGCAAGTGTCTCAAAGTAGATATTTTTATTTAAAAAAGATAGATCTTCAAAGTTTTAAACTATTTTAGAATACTTCTTTAACGATCTAAGAAAATCTAAATTTTGCATTATGACATAAAGCAAGCAGATTCTCCATTTTCTTTTATTTTATATTATTGATTATACATTATTATAATTAATTAAAAATTACATTATTTTTGACACCTGCGTAAATTAAGTTTGTGTAACAAAAATTCCTGCATTTAATAGAATGAAAAATGAATTTATAATAATTTACATATTTTAATGCATTTACTGAAAATCAGAATATAAATAAGTTTTACGTAACAAAATTTAATTAATTTTATCTAAGTTTACTGTACCTTTAATTAAAATGAAATAAATGCTTCTTTTTTTTTTTTTTTACGCAATGTTTTATATAATAATAATCGAATTTCGTACTCATAGAAATTTATTGAAAATAATTAGTTGTACAGATATTTTGAAAGCCTATGTATTGTGTCAGCTTTAGCACGCATTTTTATTTCTCATGTAAATCGAAAGAAAAAGGGCACCACCACAAGGTAAAATCGCTTTATTATCTGTTTTGTCTATAAATTGAAGAGTCGAACGCATTGCTTTTTGCACTTATTTGTCTCTGTTTCTTTTCCCTTTCAAAGTTACTTTGATTTGTCAGATCATCAATATATTTGATTTATTTAAAGAGAAAACACAAAGTTATCTTTAAAATCTTAAAATGTTAATATTAAAAAATACAAAATAATTAAAAATTAAAAGCATAATTTTCTGTGTTTATTTCAAACGAGTAAATTGTAAAAGATGGAATTGTGTGCTTATTTCAGTTGGCCAATTTCTTTGAAAATGAGTCTTTTGAATCCAGAAATCACAACCGTTTGTCTTAAAGTAACCCCTGAAGTAGTGTAAGACATCGACTGTGTGGTCTACTTCCAACATCTCCCCCGTCCTTTTTTAGCTAGTTATACGACACCGGAAGATATCCTGTGAGCGTTAGGGATACCCATTGCGACCCCACTCTAGGAATGGGAGAAAGTTGCAAAAAAGTGTAAACCAGAAATATTTCAATGTTCATGTAAATTCAAAAAGAAAAAAATCCTGAAGATGCTGTCGCAGACCCCTATTTACCCTTCCTGGACCCCAAAATTATTTTTCGCGGGCGTGGACGCCTGGGGGTCCATATAGACCACATTGGGAATCACTGCTCTATACGTTTGAAACCAAATTTGCTACATAATGCTGCATTTTTTTCTTTCTTAAATAAATTACCACAAAAATAAATCTCAGCCAATAATACAGCTGCTCTTGCAGATATGATCCAATATTAAAATACAGAGAATAGAATAATATGAAAGTTGAGATGAAAGCAAAATAAACTTCGTTTTTTTTTCGGTCAAATTATTGAAAATGGTGTTTTACCAAATTTAATACAGTCGCATACTATTGAAATTGAGGCACCACAAATCTAATGTTTCCGTGTTATTTAGCAACCAGTATCACAATTAGTCAACAATGTATTATATTCTAATTTTTAAGCTATGTTTTAGATTGTCTCATTTCAAAACTATTTATCAAAATAACAAATGTACTCGTGTATGTGATCAGTTGTATTAAAAGTGTTTTAAAAAAATAATGTAGTTTTTGCATTGAATTTACCAAATTTGTTAAAAGTCATGTGTTTTATAAGTCCTAATTTCATGTTGGTTATCCTCTTTTTGTATGATATTTGGTTATTTGCACGCTTCTTTAAAAGTTTATATATATATATATATATATATATATATATATATATATATATATATATATATATATATATATATGTATGTGTGTATAATGCAATTATTTATGAAATCAAATGGCATTTTATTTCAGCAAAAAATGCTACAGTTGCAATTTGATAAAAATTATCTGTGTCATCACCCATTTTGCGAGATTCAATGCTTCACCATATTCTCACTCACTTTGCGTGATTCAATTTTTATACGTCATTATGAACTAGGATTGGCACAATTTTGTATTTAACATTAAATGAAAATCAATTGATTTACACTAGAGAACTGAATATTATCTTTGACTCAAAAGTAATTTTCTTCCCACTTCAGATTTTATCAAAAAGAACACGAAGAGAGAATAGCAAAATAGAAGTAATACTATTATATGGTTGAATAAATAAACTATTTTCAGAGTATATACATGTTTTGAAGATTTAAGAAGCAGAAAAATAAGAATATCATCCTTATCTCCCCCCACACACTAATCAGTAAGAAAAACGATTTTATGACCGTCTAAAAAGTTTGGAAGGAGGAGGGTTGGAACTCAATAATTAAATCAAACAGGAATTTAAGTATGTGATGTCCATTATATAGGTAAAAGTGTCTTAAAATTTTAGGGACATTCTTAGAAATAAAATTTTAGTTTTATAATTAGAAACACATTTCTATGTATAAACTCGAATTAAATTATTTAAAATTAGCAAGGATATAAAATTGCGGCCAGAAAATCTTGTAAAAAATTCTGATCACTTTTTCTTAAAAAAAATTAAAACATGCTTTGTATGCTTAAATTAATATAAATTTAGAAGTGTTCTTTTTTTTTAGTAATTTGTAAATAATTGCCCGTATGATTTTTAACATAGCAGAGAAATGCATCCCTTGTATGTAAAATAATTTACTGTAAAGAAAAACAATTGTGTGAAATTGTGGTTTCTATTGTTGCTAAGGTAAAAATATTCCAATACACCTTTTCGTTCATTTTATAGGCATTTAAATAAGGGAATTTATTTTTAATTCGGCATTTAATATAGTTATTTTAGAAGAGGAAACCATAACAGAGAGTATCCTATGGTTTCTAACGGAACGAGAATTCTTGCATTTTAAATTTGTGAATTTTTAACTTTCTCTGTATAAGACAACTTATTGCGTGTAAATTGAGCATAGCGTGTAGAGAGAATTTAGGATTTTCATACCATTTAATTAAAAACTATAACACAGGCAGCATGTAATTCAATTTTTGTCTTGTTCGAACTCGAATTTCATTAGGTACAAAAAAAAGAATTGCATTCACAATATGTATTTATATATGAATAATTACATTTAGCAGTAACATGTAATGGAAATCCACTTTTTCATTATTTTACTTGGCATAAATTTAGTCGAGTATATACATTATATGTGTAGATATATAATTATACTATGGAAGGATATATACTAATTTCCGTTTGAAAATGAGTTTAATTTACAATCTGATCTAGCTTTCAAGTATGAGAAAAAAATTGTTTCTAGTTAATTTTGGAAGCCTGCTTTTCATTTTTACAGAGAGAAAGTTTGATATAAAGTGATAAAATATTAAGCTTTTAAAAATTTTCCGTTTATATTAAACAAAAATACCAGAGAAACTCGATTCATCGTCAGAGTGAAAACCATAGCTTCCGGTCAATCCGTCATTCAACTTGTATCATTATAAATATATATACATATTGAATTGCTATTAATAAAACAAGTATTTACGATTACGTAACGATTAAAATGTAATTTGATGACCCACAGAATGAGCGAAACAAATAACCCATTTAATAAAAATCTATCAATGAATATTCAGTTTACAAGCTATCTAAAATTATAAATAAATATTATATTTTGTAGAATAGTAAAACTAAATACGAAAATAAGCATTTCAAATCACTTTAGTAAACGCTTTTATTCAGTATCAAAAACTTACCCTTTCGATTTATAGTCATAACATTTTTGAAAGATCCGACTAAATGACTTATTGGTTATATTTAAAATACTTATTCGTAACATCTATAAAATGTACAATAGAGGAGTTGCTTCTTTTTTGAATTTCCGTGTCATGAGTAATCGTATTGTTTAAATTAATCCAGTATCTTTTGTTAAAAACTGGGAGCTTCAAAAAACAATCATAAACAATAATGTAAGCGCTTTCTTCTTGTAATCGTATAACTTACCAATGCAATTACATAATTTAACTTTTTATACAAAAATAAAAAAACAAATAAATTATTTAATTTCATTTAAAATAAATTTTCCATGTATTTAAACTTGCTATTTCGAAAGATGGTTATATATTTTTTTTATGCTTTCGGTAAGAATCCAGGTTTAACCACCCCGTGCGAATAGGTTTAGCTGGGTTGCGTTCCTAGAGCACTTAGCCCGCTAGGGCTTTGATCTTTGTCTGGTGAATTTAAAAACATAACTTGAATAGGCGTTTTCCTTTGGGCGTCCGGACTGTAAAAACAGTCCTCAACCCCATATCGTGAAAGTCTATGATGCTGGGCATGGAAAAAGGGGTGTTTTCCATTCTGCTGAGTGGCATAATGGCGATTGGTCGAACGATGGAATCCGGGAGGAGTGGCTATGGTGCTTCATCTGGGTGGAAAGTTTTCTGAGTTTTTTTTACTTTGCTGAGAGCTTAGAGGTTGCTCTCTGATTGGATGCTGGGTACAGTGAACATTGACTCCAATTGGCTGCCCTGGGGGGTTTAGAAAATGGAGAGGCGCAAGTCCAGTGGTGAGAACAAGAGAAAAATATTGACAAAAAAAATAAAAGAAAGTAAAATTTTAGCTATTAAGGAGTGCAATAAAAATTAATACCCGAATAAAAGAATTACGGGGTTGTAGGAATCAAGAAGAATTCTTCTTGGTCTTTTTGTATTGTCATTAGGGGTGTATTGAAAATTTTGATAAATTTTGCATATTGAAATTATTGGTTGCTTGTAAATCGTTAAAAAAGTTAATTGCTATTTTCTGAATATGAGATTTGAAACTATTAATTTTAAGAGCATTACGTATGTCGTCATTACGCATGTATCTTGTGGCTTTGATGATCATACGTATAAGAGAATTCTGTAGGGTATCTAGGATATTGATATTAGTTTTAGCGGCATAACCCCATACTGGAATTGCGTAAGCTAAAATGGGACGCATAACGGCTGTATAGAGAAGCACTTTGTTTTCTATACTTAAATGCGAGTTCCGGCCTATAAAAGGGGGTAACGTTTAAACATAATTTTCCGGAACTTATCATGAACGTATAAAAAATATGTTGTTTCCAAGTTAGGTGCGTATCGAAAATTATTCAAAGGTATTTGGCTTCCTGAGACCAGGGGATCTGTTTATTGTACATGATGATTGGTGGTGGGAGTGAAAGTTTTTCGTGAAAATGATGGCTGTGGATTTTTCTACGTTAATACATATTTTCCATTTGTCATAGTAGTTTTGCAGGTGGAGTAGGTGTTCGTTTATTGCATAGGAAATCGTTGATAGTTTTTATACGTAGCGTGAATGGCAGTATCATCGCGTAAAGGTTAATTTTTGTTAGTGAGTAGTCGGGGATATCATTAATAAAGGGTGTTTTTTTAGACGTATAGAACTTTTAAATTGCAATAAAATAACGATGTACGAGTATTATTCGATTGACAAGAATTTTTTTCATAATCTTGTGGCATTACATTTTAAATATGATTTCTTGCATATGACTGCCACGGCTGGCTCGGATGTAGTCCAATCTGGAAGTCCAATTTTCGATGACTTTTCCCAACATTTATGGCCGTATATCGGCAATAACACGGCGAATGTTGTCTTTCAAATGGTCAAGCGTTTGTGGCTTATCCGCATAGATCAATGACTTTAGATAGCCCCACAGAAAATAGTCTAGCGGTGTTAAATCACAAGATCTTGAGGCCAATTCACAGGCCCAAAACGTAAAATTAGGCGGTCACCAAACGTGTCTTTCAATAAATCGATTGTGGCACGAGCTGTGTGACATGTTGCGCCGTCTTGTTGGAACCACAGCTCCTGGACATCATAATTGTTCAATTCAGGAATGAAAAAGTTAGTAATTATGGCTCTATACCGATCACCATTGACTGTAACGTTGTGGCCTTCATCGTTTTTGAAGAAGTACGGACCAATGATTCCACCAGCCCATAAAGCGCACCAAACAGTCAGTTTTTCTGGATGTAACGGTGTTTCGACATACACTTGTGGATTAGCTTCACTCCAAATGCTGCAGTTTTGTTTGTTGACGTAGCCATTCAACCAGAAGTGCGCTTCATCGCTAAACAAAATTCGTTTATGAAAATCGGGAACAACGGCAATCTCGTTTTGGGCCCATTCGACGAATCTACGCCTTGCTTGATGATCGTTTTGATGAATTTCCAAACCAAACTGAGAATAAATCACTTGACAGCTGTTAAATCGGTCGCCATCTTGGAAAGTAATGCCAACTTAATCTTCTATACCTGGAAAAAAACACTCTTTATAAAAATTAAAGAGCAAGGGACTGAGCAAAGGAACCTTGAGGAAACCCTGCAGATACAGAGTGTTCGTTGGAAATGGTCTTGTGAATTCTAATTCTGGAAGGAACGATTAGTGAGATAGGAGTGAATGAGGAGAATCAGTGGGGTGGAATTTTATAGGATATTAATTTGAAAGTGAGTCCATATATTAATCCAAACACGGTCGAAGGCTTTCTGGATATCCAGAAAAACTGCTCCCGTGCTTTTTTTCTTTTCTGAAACCTTCCGAGATATGTTCAGTTAATCTTAAAAGTGGGTGTAAGGTAGAGAGCTTGTTATTGAAACCATATTGATTGGATTGAGAAGGTTATTTTCATTGATGAAATTTTTTAGTCTATGAAGAATAATAGATTCGGTTAGTTTATCGCTAGTGGAAAAAGGAGAGATATGGGCCTGTAACTGCATGCTAGGTGGGGATCCTTGCCAGGTTTGTTAATGGGAAAAATAATGGCTTTTTTTTTTTTCCAGTTGTCTGGAAAGTGATTGAATTTGAGGATTTTGTTAATTAGAATTGTTAAAATAAGGATTAATTTATCGGGAAAATTTTTTAACATGCGGTTAGTAAGTGAGTCTTTACGAGGGGCTTTTTGGCATTAACATGTTTAATATAGTGGATTATTTCGTCCGGAAGAGCAGGTTCAATGAAGGAGGTAGGAGGGGTAGAAAGGAAGTTATTTACGGCAGTGTTATTTAATTCATCATTTTGATTGTAATTATCATTTTCGCGTTCATTTTCAAAAAATTATTTTTAATGTTAGTAGCGAGGAGGTTAGCTTTTGCTGATCAGTGACTGCCGTATCTGTTGCACAATTTCGTGTTGAATTTTTTTTTTTTTTTGGTCTTTTATTTTAAAAAATTTTGCGTGCGCCAAAGGCTATTGTCTGTGGTATTTAGAGCTTCAAGTCTTTTTTGCCAAATGTTATTATACTTTTTTAAGTTCTTTTAAGATCCGATTGTGCTCTATTGTAATGCGATTTAAAAATGGATTGAGGGTTTGATGGTAACGTTTTCAGAAACAATTTTTGATTTTTAGCAGCTGGTTAATATGATACGGAGTAAAGTTCCTATGGTCTGTTTCTATTGGTCGGGAGGCGTGGCTATGAATATCGATGACCGCTTTCGGTGAATTCTGTGATTTTTTGCTCCAAGTCGTTAGTGCTATTAATACTATTAGGATGGAAATCAAAGAGAGAAAGATTCTTATTTAGATTTGTTTTGAAAACATTCCAGTTGATGGAAACCGCTCTGGGATTTGGGGTTCCACCACTAGTTTGAAGTTGAAATTTAAGAATACTGGATTGTGGTCAGAAGAAAGATCGTCGATGGAGTTAGTAGTAAAAAGGGGTAATAGAAGTTTTTAATAAGGGCGATTGTCTATTGTGTTAGGAATTGTGACCAAATCTAGTAGGGAGTAGAGGAAAGACGATATTTAATTTGAGCATATTAGCGAAGTTAAAGAGGTGTCTTCCTCTGTTATTCCTACAATTCCATGCGTTATGAGAGGCGTTAAAATCTCCGAAGAGAATACAATTACTAGCGGTTTGAATAAAATATTCAATATATATTGTAAATAAATTTTCATCGGAAGAGGGGGAATATAAACACATGTAATAGATATGGGATCATGCTTGGGGGGGGTTAGTATTATGTTTACTGCTTCCAGTGCTCGGAGGGGAGGGGTGGGGGAGACAGAAGTGCTTGAGAGAATTTTTAACTAGAATCAGAGTTTCACCGGCGGTCCGCGGACCGTCGGAGATTCTGTCGTTTCTGTGGCAGGTGTAGTTTGCCATATTAAAGGTGTGAGAGGATCTCAGGTGGGTTTCTTGTATGAGAAAAATATCCGGGAGTGCTTCTCTATAAAGATACGCAATTCCGCATTTCGTCTTAACAAACCGTTTGCGTTCCATCAACACAAACTGAGACCAATCGGGGAGGCACTATACATTATTAATATTGCTACATGATGCCTCTGTTTGGGGTACATCTGGTTAGGATTTAATTGTTGGTTTGTATTTAAATTATTATTGTTGCAGAGGATTTGGGATGGCTGCATAAGACGCATTGTCATTTGCAGCTTGGGTTGTACATTAAAATTATTGCTATTTTTCAAATTATTAAAGTTAAAGTTGTTATTTCTATGATTAAAATTTGGAAAATGATTGTTATATCTCTTAGATTTGGGGGGTTTGGTTTTGGCCTCAGTTTGTGCCGAAAACCCAGGTCCGCGTGTCGCTATCAGTGGGATATTTTTAGAGTTAACTGTTCCGTAGTTGCTTGGGCGTAGGAGATATTTGGCCAAACTAGACTTATAAATGTTGGTATAAGAGTTTCTATTGTTTTTTTGCGGCTCCTTTTGGGGGTTTGGGGAATGAGGGGCGTCCTTTGTAGTTTGCCATATGCCCGTAGATCTGGCAATCAATGCAGTATGCAGCTTCTAATTTTTGTTTTATGGGGCAATCTCGGTGAAGTGGTTTTCACCACATTTGAGGCATTTTGGATTTAAATAACAGTTCTCAGAGCTGTGGTTAAAATTGTTACAGGTGTAACATTGCGTTACACCCTTACCATCATAGCCTCAACTCTGATACTGAGGTAACTTGAGGTTTTAAGATCGAAAATTTTTAGATTGTCTAAATTGCGGGGAGAGTGATTAAAAAGATTGAGAGGGCGCGTTTGGTTTTCCTACCTATTAATTGATTTACTCGTTCCGGCGTGTATCCAAACATTTCTAAATCTTGCTTAATTTCTTCTGGATTGGTGGTTCATAGAAGACTTTGATAACTACCTTTATGGGGCGTTCAGCTTTTGCCTTTATCGTGTAAATTGGAATTTTTTGTCTTTTAAGAAGTTGGACTACAAAGCGTCGTTCTTCTGCGCTGTCTGTGTACAATTTTAAAAATTCTCCCGTTAGGCGGGATCTTATCTTGGGGAATTCCTTGGTAATTGCGGCCATTTGGACTTTGTAGTTCTCTTTGACGAAGAGCATGATGGGAGTTGATTTTGAGGGGCGTTCTGAATGGCCGAATTATTCGAGCCGTTATTTGTGGCTACTTCACGGGGGGATGCGAGGTTTCTTCCGCTGGTGACTGGACCTGTGTTTTCGAGGTTATTTATTTGAGCGTCCTGTGGCAGGGCGAATTTATTTGGGAACAAATTTATTTCCTCGTTATCAGGTAGATCGAGTATTATTTTTCTTGCAGTTTTTTCTAAGTGGGGGATATTCAAAGTTGAGTTATCTTTCCTTTTTCCCAGAATTATTATCATGAGGATTAATTTTGGGGGTTAAATGAGTCATTTTCAAAGGAGAATTTTGGGGTTTTTCGTGATGAGGGCAGCCAGGATATTACAAGGTTCAAAGGAGTCAATGTCACTTACCGCTAGTGCCATGGTTTCTTCAACGTCTTGCAGCTCCGTGAGTGCTCGGACGTAGAAGGGCTCTTCTGGGGTAGTGGTCGGGCATCATCATGAGTGCATCGACACAGGCCTGTTTGTATCTGCGGAATGTTTCCATTTTGCCAGTTGCACCTTGTTGTATTTGAGCTGCTCACATGGTGTGAGCTGTGGCTGTGGCGATGGAGTCTAGTTGAGTTCTGTTGCGAGAGAGCTAATTCCAGTTCCATGTCGGAGGAAGGTTGGCCATTTCGAGTCGTTAACGTTATTTTCAGAGGGGTAGAGATAATAAGAGTCTGCTCTGTCAGTATAGCCCCGAAAAGGGCTGCAGGAGTCAGAATAATCGTGTTCAATCCGTGATTTCCAAAACGGAATCGACAAATAGTACAGAATGATCCAAAATGTTTCAATCGCGTAATGAAGTCAATCCATATAGCACAAAACATAACTTAATTACTTTTGCCCATTTTATTTTAGAGGTTTTAAGAAATTAATAATTTAAAAGATAGGGAGATAAAGGAATTCTTAAAATTATAAGTTTAAAATATTGAAAAATAGTTAAAATTACATTTATTGAGTTAGAGAAACTATTTTAGCATAAGTTTCCTTCGGCCAATGGGGGCCTCGGGATGGCTGGGTCGCCCTGTCCAATGGGAGGAAGCTTTTCATGTTTGCGTTGTGTGTGAAACTTGAGTTCGACTGCTCTCTCCCACGTTGCGAGAGGGAGCTTCCTGATTGGTAGTTGTGTTAATGTAATGACTTCGGTCGGAGTGGTACCGTCGCCGTAGTACGGGATCGGAGGCTGCCAGAGTCCGTAGTGGTCAAATGCGCTCTCCGATTGGTGGATGGATTTCGTGATGTTTGACTGAATTTTGTTATGAATTATGTGGAAGTGAATTAAATTCAGATCCACAGTAGTTGTGTGATCTTTGGCGATTATAATGCCACACGCAACGCCTGAACTGCTCCAACAATTCCACACGGGGAAATCAACTTAAAAATTTACAGACACTCGCAGTATCGAAATTGCATTCTCCACCAGATTCGGGCACAATTCATCTAATACATTGATTTCGCGCTCATTAACAACTTTCAATACCCCTACACAATTTCTCTCTATTCCGAACTTTCTTCTGACCACAACCTCGTTATTCTTAACTTTTCTTTAGTTCTAATATTCACAAGGATAATACTAGAGCAGTTACCACCTGTTGGTCAAAATTTTCTGAGTACATTAATAATAACATTCATATCTCCGACTTTGAAAAAATCACAAAAGATATCTTAGAAAACAAAATCAACCTATTCACTGAAGCTGTCCGCTTTTCACAAACACGCTCTCCCGACCAATCACAAACAAGAATCACACCTACACTCCACAACACATACAAAACCTCATAAGACAGAAAAATAAAGCCAAAGAAAACCTTTCAAAACACTTTTAAATCCCATTCACGAAAACAAATTACAATAGACAGAAAATGATTAAAAATAACTTAAAAATTCTCTGATCAAACCTGAAAATTAAATTAGAAGCAATGAATACGCAAGACAACACCCTATGGCAGTATCAAAAATATTTCCGTAAAAAACGTTCAGATATCTCCTTAAATAATACGGCAATTACTGACGAACAAAAGCCGAATTATTAGCAGAAACATTTCAAAGCAATTTCACAGACAACATAAGACCTGCAAATTTTAATACTCAACATCGACGCACTTTCTTTCTAACCCGCCTTCTACTCCTTTCACACCAACTGATCCAATTGAAATCATTAATTATGCCAAAATTTAAAAACAATAAATCCTCAAAAATAGATATGATCTCAAATAAAATGATCAAAAAATTTCCACTTAAAGCCGTTTTAACTCTTACCTTTCTAATTAACAAAATTCTCAAATTAAGACATTTTCCTAACAACTGAAAATGCAATTATTTTCAATTAAAAAACCAGGCAAAACAATCATCATCCACAAGTTTACAGACCTATTTGCCTTTCGTCTTCCTCAGTAAAATTACTGAGCATATCATACTTAACAGAATTAACACCTTCATTTCAGATACAAACTTTATTAACCCAAATCAATATGGTTTCACAAAGCGACTCTCTCTACTTCCCACCCACTCCTACGACTGACTGAGAAAATTGCTTCTGGATTCCAGAGGGCAGGTCCACTGGAGCTGTTTTTCCTGATATTCAGAAGGCATTTGATCGGGTCTGATTGTGGTCTAATTTACAAACTCATAATTTAACAATTTCCCACCCGCTCTAATACACATAATCAACTCGTACCTCACTAACAGATCCTATCAAGTTTGTGTTAAGGATTTCTCTCCAATGTCTATAACGTCAACATAGGGCCCCGCAAGGAAGCCTACCGGACCAAGTATTTTTAATATTTACATCAATGACATACCTACACATCCACAGACAAGTCTCAATATGTACGTGGATGATACTGCCATTGCAACAACATACAAAATCACAAATACATCACCAAACAATTAAATAATCATTTAATGCTTCTAGAAATTTACTTCTCAACACATGGAAAATAAAACTAAAACGTTGAAAACAAGCGTATGTATCTATTCACAAGGAAAAGAAAAACTGCAATACCCCCAACACTATATTCCACACTACCCAATGGTCTCAAAACACAATTTATCTAGGACTCTTGTGTGTGTGTGTGTGCTTGATAGTAACTCACATGGAAACAACACATTTTACATGCGCGAAACAAATTCCGGAACGCTCTATGATTAATTGCCTCAATTTGCCGAATTTTTAATGACTATGGAAAAATAAGAATTACTTCTGCCGTTCACAGGCCCATTTTGAATTATGGTAGTCCCGTGTGGGGTTATGCTGCTAAAAAGCAATTTAAAAACGCTGAAATTTGCAAAATAAAACCATTCGCATGATTGTTCATGCGAATATAATATGAGAATTCAGATATTATACAAAGCACTGAAACTTCGACCTTAAAGTTATATATTAAAAAACTTACTTTTAAAGTTTTTGATTTTTAACCTCTAACTAATAACTATCACATTCTTAATCTTGAAAGCTACACTCCCATGATAACACTCAAAAGACCATGATTGTCCCCTGACTCCTATAACCACCCCCTAACATTAATAACGTCATTTGCCTTAAGGCAAATGACTCAAGCAATTCATTATTTTATTTCAAATCGTTTTTTTTCTTTAACTTAATATTAATTACCTAGTTTTATACCACTCACCCAAACAGGCTACTTTTCCATTCAATAAATTCTGTTTTTAACATCAGGCAGCCAATCAAATGCCAGTTCACTTTTCAACATTGTCAAATCAAGGAACCTTCACAGCTACTACAGCAGGATGAACTTTTCCAACTTTGACTTTCAATTAACCGCACCTCTCCTACGTCACAACGAATGCCAGGCTGTTTCTCCTCATCAAGGACATTTAACTCTCCCAGGCACCACTAACATTTATACGGGATGGAGGCTCGCTTCATGAGCCATATGCCCAACGACACTCCAGCGATATAAGTGAATGAAATTGAGTGAGAAAATTTTGGAAAAAGTGATGTTTTTTTTAATAAAGGCAGGGTAAATCTGAGGAGAAAAAGTCGGTGTTTAATCGATTAGAATGTTTCTGGGTCTGTGACATGCTGCCTCGTTTAGGGTGTACTTCTCGATCTTTGGATCGAGATAGGCTTCTGAGATTATCTGTTTTTTGTGAAGGAAATTTTTTGCTAGTTTTTTTCATGAATTCTTTAATAGTTTTTAAATTTATGACTTTTCTGAAGAGTTTTTCATGTACCATTTGGCACATAGAATCTGTCTCAGTTTTTATTCTGAATTATCGAGTTTTTGTGTGTGTGTTTTAGCCGCGAAACTCCAACTTGGAGAGCGTAGGGTTAGGATTGGTCAAAGTAGAGTATTAATAAGCAATTTATTTGATCTACTAGTTTAGATCTTTTGTTGAGTGGAGGGGATAACGTGTGAGCTTTCTTGACGAAGTTCTCACGTATGCGTGTAATATATAATGTGTTGTTTTAAAATAAAGTTTGTTATCTAACGTAACACCAAGGTATTTGGGGTTCGACCACATTTTTTCATTGTGTAGGGAAAAATATCTGGGTATATTAAGCGTATTTTCTGTGAAGAAGACTGCTTCCGTTTTTTGCATTGAGGGCAATTTTCCATTTGGAGAGAACCAGTCTTCTAAATCTAGGAGGTGTCTGTTGATCGCTCTGGCAGCGAGTTTGGGTTCAGTGTGGGATGCAAAATTGCTGTGCTCGTCGCGAACATGCATGTATAAAATTGGAGTTGTCGTGAGTCGAAGTCGTTCACGTAGATGTTAAAAGAGGGGGAAATCAAAGTTTCCCTGAACCGCCCGCTTCCGTGGGTCTGTGGCTGAGTAGGTGAGATTGATTCTGACGAAAAAAATTTCTGGCATCCGGCTAGATAGGAAGATATTGGTTTGATCAATGGGGGTGGGAAATTATATTTAATTAGTTTAAAGAGCAGGCCTTCTCGCCAAACGCGGCAGGAAGGCCTTTTGAATATCTAGGAAACCGCAACTAGTCGATTTTTGGTTTTGAATCCTGACTTTCTTATCTCGTTTTTCACTACTCTTAAGAGTTGGTGGGTGGCGATAGGTCATGTCGGAATCCTGTTGTTCCGGTATGAGGAGATTGTTTGTGTCCACATGGTGGTGCAATCTATTCAATATAATTTTCTCGGCTACTTTGCCGAGAATGGAGAGAACGCGATCGGGCGAAAACTTTCCGCCCGTGTCGGGTTTCAGTATGGGGATAACTGGTTGCGATTCATGCAATCGGGAAGAATGAATTTACAGGTATATTGGCGTTATATTTGTTAGTTCAAAGGAATGGGATTAGCGGAAGGTGCTTTAGCATGCGGTTAGTAATGCGGTCAATACCGCTGCTTTGTTATTATGTAGCTTTATCGATATGATCGATAATTTTCGCTTGGTAGTAGAGGGGATTTTAGTGTAAATTATTTTTATTATTCAGAGTGTGAAACGATATAAAGGCATATTGTCTCTATCTGTGTCATTTGAGATATTATTTAATTTAAATTGATCTTGGGGTGAGTCTGCTATGATCTCACTTTTATCTGCGTCACTATATGCAATTTTGGCAGGGTCTTTTAAGGGCCGGTATTGGTTTTTCCTGGAATCTCGGGTGGCTTTCCAAAGAGCACGTCTCGGTTTCAATGCAAGCGAGAACTTGTCCATTGTCTTATTCGTATTTTGTAACAATTCTCTTGATTTGCTTTTTGCAACTTATTTAATGTATTTTTATCGGCAGGTCTCGTATAGTGCCAGGTTTTTCCGGCCCTATTTTCTTTCCTTTGAAGAGTTTGTTGAGGTCCCTGCTGATGTAGAAGGTGTAATTTTTTTGTTTTTAGTGGTTTGGATGCTTTTTGTGTAAGCGTGGTGAAGTCGATCAGTGAAAGGCGGCGATCTAAATCGTCAATGAATCTTATGGCGATGTTTGCATCAGATAGTGTAAAAAGTTATCTGGCACAGTTAGTTTTTTGTGTGAATGAAGTAACTTCATGGACAGACTGAGAGGCAATCAGTAATCACGTGATTTCAACGTCAATAAATAGCACGCGATGAATTCATAGCATTGGTTATACGTTTGTTGACGTCGTTCCTGTATCTTAATTTTTATCTAATTAAAAAAACAAATGATATCATTGTATTTTGGTATTATATATATATATATATATTTAGAAATATTTTTAACAACTCTTTTACATAATTTTTGTTTTATTCTTCTTTATTTATCTAATTACCATATTCGTTAGTGTTAGCTGGGATATTTATTTATATTTCTTGATTCACTTAGATATAGCCTCCTAGTTATTTTAGTGATTACTAATTTGTAGTTCTTTATTTCATATTTTTCACAAGAAGCTCATAGCATGGGTTCGAAACCGCTTTTTTTGAAAGAAGAATTTCAATTTGAAACAAAATAATAATTACAGGTGTAGTTTTCCAGTGCCACTGAAATCGAAGGAGTTGCTGCAAAATATATCCAGCGGATTAAAATTATTCGACGATAAATTCGGTAAGCAAGATATCATTTACCTGAGCCTGATTTAAGGGCGTCACAGGGGGTGTTAAATTTCTCTAGGGGTCTGAAAATATAAACAATTTTCAAACAGGTATAATCCTTCTTTTAAATTTAATTTAAATAATTCAAATCTTTTACATTACTTATAAAGGAATGGGGCTTCAGAAATGTATAAATGTTAAAATATAATCATAATTTTAAAAATTATAAGCATATGAAAAAATAAGAAATTTTTTATAAGAAATATTTATTAGTTTCCGTCACTTTGCATTCTATTTTTCTAAAAAGTAGGTTTTACAGTACTAGCTATATATAAGTTGATTTATAAAAGGAGCAAATAGTATTCTAATACTTAGCACAGCTGCACTTTTTATATAAATAGAATAATAACTTACATATTTTAATAAATAAAAAATATACATTTTTTAAAAATATTTAAAATTGCAATATTTTACAAATATTTTGGGTAAAATCTAGGAGGACCCACTGCTGTTTTTGGCGCCAAAAATTTTTTTCGCCAAAAAAGCGATAGGTTTTATAAGGCGTCAATGACGAAAAACTCTTAGGTAGAGGAGAAGGGGATGAAATGGGCGTTTCGCAAAGATGAAATCGAATAAATACATTAAATTAATCATTATATAAAGAAAAAAACGGAGAAAGCAATGAAATTCATTTAAAAAAAGTATTCTAAAACCATCTGTACAACATGATTTACATTTTTGACAAAAGGGGCGTTTCGCAAAGGAATAAAATCGAAGAAATACATGAAATCAATTTTAAAAAATGTTTACCTTACGCTTGCATTTCGAATTGGTGGATACACCCTTGCGATGGATGCAAGGACTTTATGAAATTTCTCATTCACCAACTTGTATCGTAAAGATCGCCGCCACAATCTTATTACTTTTTGTCACATATTCTTATTAACTTTCAAGTCATTCATCACGAACTCATTCATTCTTGCCAAACCAATATCTTCAAACGCAAGATAATAGTTTAAATAACCATGCCCTTTCTAAACGACGTCGTGGCGAGATCGACTGGTTGCGGCAACGCCATTCCGTAGCCTTCAATTTACTATTTTTACACCTCGAACATTATAACGAGAAGCAATTAAATTAGTTTCAAAATCGTCTCTTTCTTTATGTGCCCAGGAGCACAAAGAAACCTATCGTAGCCTCACTTTAAAGACGCCATTCTTAACAACCTCCAGCGAAGTCAAAATGACGTTTTTTTTCGGAAAATGAAAAATGTTGAGGGTTGCCATTTTTTCGTTGATTTGAAAATCAAATTTTTTGATGAAATGGAAGGTTACCATATTGTAACCTTTATCAACTCAAAATTTGGCGACCAAAGAAGTGATGGGTCCTCCTAGAGGATTCAACCAATATTTTTGAAATACAAAAGATATATAATAATAAAATTAGGTAGGGTTTAAAAAGGCAAATTACATTGTATAATTCTATAAAGTTTTATATATCTGAGGCGTATGTTTAGAAAATAGCTTAAAAAATATTAATATTTTTTAACTTTTCATATGCTTATGACTTTTAAAATTATTTTATAAAACATTTTATACTTTTCTGAAGCCCCATTATATTTTTTAAATAACATGTAAAAGATTCGAATCATTTAATTTAAATTTAAAGAAATTATACCCGTTTGAAAATCGTTTATATTTTTCAAGACCTCCTAGAGAAATTTAACACCTGAGACCTCTTAATGAATGATGATTTTTTTTATTCAGGGCTTTGTTAAAGCCGAAATGAAGAAGAAAGTGACGTACAAGCTCATGTATTCAAATCAGAACAATTGTCAGGTAAGTTAAAAAATATTTTTTGTTTTAATTTAGGAACTTTTTTTTTAAAACGATTATGATTGCATTACTATTTACTCTTTTTTATGCTTTAATATAACTCTCATTGTTTTAAAAAATACAAAATAAAATTCTATGTATTAATATTGATAGTTATTTTAATTAAAGTTGATTTCTCAAAGATAAAAAGAAATGTAGAATGGGCTAATTTATATTTTTAATAGCTACATTATTAGTGATAAGTTTATAATTTGATTCTTATTTTTAGAGTAGCATTGAATATCAATTTCATTTTTCTATTTTAATGAATATGCATTATTAAGCTTTAGTAATTCTATAATTATTGCTATTTATGAGTAAATTCTAATTTGATTCCAACACATTAAAAGTAAACACAAGAAATGCAAAACCATTTTTTTGAAAAAAGAAATGTAAATTTTTCATTTAAAACTTCAATTCAATAAAAGGAGTATAATATTGTGTAGACATTAAGATTCTCCCAAATTGTTAGTAATTTTTCTTATAAGGCATAGTATTTTTAATTCAAATACTTTATGACGTGTTTTATAAACTGTTAATTTTTTTTATTTATTTGGAAATTTTCATTTTACATGATTTATTTATTTAAATTTATCATCAATGATTAAATTTATCATCAAGTACTTTGTAGATGGTGATAAAAAACATTAATAGAGTTAAAATTAAATTATTCCATCAATTCACAGAAACAGATTATTATCACAAGTATTATATATTTTTAATGAGAAAACAAAATAACAGCACACAATACATTAGATAATCTTCTTTGTGAACTTTGTACATACATACTTGTCTTAATATAATATGTATGGTTATTTAAAAGTATACTCTATATAGGTGCTAGTTTTATATAAAGTACAGAATTACTTCTGTTACTTTATTTTGAAGATTTTTAACGTAAGTAAAACTTAAGTTTATTAAGATATTTAACCATTGAAGTATTTTTCTAGTAACTTATTCAAAAACTTGACTTAAGCTTAGCAAAAATTTTGAAGTACTTACATTTCAGTAGAAGTAGAGGGCTTGCATCTTTTCAGAATTCTTCGGAAAGATGGACTTTTTGTAAACTCAAAATTTGTTGGCACTGATCCGGTTTAAGTGCCTGCGATTAGTAAAACCGCGGTATTGAAACATTTCTCTTCGAGAAATGATCGAAAATAGTATAGAAGCATAAGAAGGTACAAATTTTCCCGCCTAATCTTTGCTATCCATGTTTTTAATAAATCTGGATTTTAAAAGGAAATTGGAAGCAAGAGTTTTGTTTCTGCATTTTGTCTTTCTTTTGGAGTTATTGCATCCATATGCTGCACAGTATGTCATTTCTGAACGTCAAAAGAATAATTAACTAAAGTTTAAGAGCAAGATAGTAATGTAAACAAATGACGCCGCATGCACGTGCGCAAAGGCTGAACTGGAATCACGTGATCGTGACGTCACATGAATTTAGTCCATTTCCCTCAATTTGTTTTCATGTGTGTGTATCTTTATTCGGGGAGGAAAAGAAATGTGTGTTGTAATGAAATAGAACGTGACAGTGCATGGCAATCAACGCTCGTTGTGATGGCGAAGTCTAAGGTGGAGGCGGAGTTATGTCCGTACCTCGTAGGGAGTGGGCGGGGCTAGGATGCGATAGCCCGATCTTTTGAATGTGAATGTTTAAAAGTGGTTCCTCTTCTTGTATCAACATCGCATCCCCAGGAGTTATGATCTGCATTAAAATCTCCCATGATGATCGTCGAGGGAAAAACTTTGATTCATTAAGATATCTATGTTTTGGTTGAGATTATTAATTGTAAAGAACAATTTCAATTCTAAAAATTCTGCGAGCTGCATCTACCCGATGCTGGGCGTTGGAGGAAGAAATTCAGTCTCGGGCCAGTCCAATTAAAGTAACTAAGTTTATTCAGAACTACCGAGTGAGAGTGAGAACGTGATTGCTGCACCCCTTTTTATATACAGAACATAATGACGTCACACAACCCTTCAAAGTTACAAAAAAACGTGGCACCATGCAGCCACTCATTCACACAAATAATTTTTATTCACAACATACTCCCCTTTGAGACTTGGGGGAGAGTCTGAAACTTATAACAGTTATAATTCAAAGATCAAGTCTCTTCGGTTCTTTAACCAATCTTCAGAAGAGGTATATATTTTTACAATTGTATCATTAGTATTCAAGACCTTTTCAGGTTTTTAGCACTTTTAACAGAAATTGATTAAAAATTGCAATCACCAATCACTGTAGACAATTCTTCATATGACAATATTGATTTTCCAAGAGAACGTCTCAATAGTTCCCCTTGATAATGCGAATAACCTTTCCCAGCCTCCCCACCATGCGGCGGTGGGTGGTATGAATTTCAAACTATTTTTTAGTTGATGTTTCTCTCGATATTTTATGCCAATCCAATTTCGCAAGGTCATTGAAAGCACCTCGGAAATTAGTACCACAGTAAATTAACCTGGGCCTCCCCGAGCTCAGCAGTGAAACGCCCAAGGGCTAGCAAAAGGCATCATAAGATAAAGCGTTTACTAATTCAAGATCTTAGTGCGCGATAGACTGCGCAAAGTAAATAATGTAATCCATACCTTTTTGCCAGTTTTTAAAAACAGAGAGAGAGAGAGAGAGAGGTCAGCTAAGTCAATTCCTACAACTTCAAATATCGCGCAATCAGTCACACGGTCTGGTGGTAAAAGGTGATGGTCCGCTTGTCAATGATTTTACTTTAAAACGAGCACAAATAAAACGTTCATTCAAAATACTCTTAATAGTTTTCTAGCTCTGATAATTCAGAACCTTTCTCTAATTAATGATTGCATTATTTGGATTCCTGCATGACAGTTCTTTTTGTGTATAGATCTAATCAAAAGTTTTGTAAATTCACATTTATCAGGTAACAATATAGGATACAAAAAGAACTTTCATCATTTCGTTCAGTTATTTTTAGATTTTACTCTTAAAATATTATCATTATGAATAAGTAACAAATTTTAAAGATTCAACATCAGGTAAATAATATGTTTGACTTAAAACGAATCAATTGTTTTTCAGAATTTTCAATTTCAGCAACAGAAAGTTCATGTTCCTTACATTTGTTATAGTCTTTAGACACATATATACCTTAAAATTCATGCAAATATTTATTGTTTATCAATATAATTTCAGACATATTACATAAGCAAGAGGGTGCACGTTTGCTAGACTAACATTCCGCATTTTTAGTCTTTCTACGTTAACTCTTGGAGGCTCGCAACTGATTTCTCACCATTCACAATATTCGAATTTTGTTTCTAACTGTGAATAGCGCCTTCTCCTTACCATCTAGAACTAGTTAATTTGTCGAGAACAACCACGAGATAGTAAAACCATGATATATTCATGTTTCCTCTTGGAACATACTTCCGCTTTCACTACCTCGTGAGAAGCACTGTCTACCCCCTCACCCTCCTATTAGCTACAAAACCACCAATTTCAATATTCTTTTGTAATCCACCAAAGTGCCGTTCCTGGCAGCAGAACAAGACCAAAAGATCTTCAAATCCGGCATATTAAGCGCTTTCAAAATAGAATTTACAAGTCGAACACCTACACAACAAGCCATTAGTTCTAGACGGTATACTCAAAGTTTGAGGGAGCTACCGTAGACTTCGCTCTAACGAGAATTACGCTAACTCCAGAATCAACTATATTGATCGAGCAAAGACTCCACCATGACCTCTTGCTTGCATCAACAAATACATGTAATTCAGTAAAAAATATCAAATTTCATACAACGTGGTACAGTTACATCTTTCAAAATTTGAATTTCATTAAACCATTTCATAAAATTTGTTTTACAATATTCTGAGGTAGTTCCTGATCCCATGCTTTTTTCATTTTCCATATTTCTGTTATAGTAATTTTTGGAGCAATGTAGATGGCGCCAACATTCCAATGGGATCGAAAACTTTTTGTACAGTAGACAAAAAACTAATCGTTTCGTTATTTTCACTTCGCACGTTAATGAGTCGAAACTCGTGCAACATTTCAAAACATCATTATCCAAGTTCCCAAATGATACCAAAAATAAAAGTTTCACGCCTGAGTGTTTATCAACACTTTTACTCCATACATTATCTCAAAAAACGCAAATTAAAACATCCTTCCGACATAAATAATTTAGTCTTCTCTCAATAAATATCTCTATTTCATCAGCACTGAAAACACCAGTTACACAATTATCAACATAAAAAGGAAGATTTTAACTTTTATGCAACTTCCTACATTCAGAATTACAGTTTCCAAAAGATGCATAATAGATGCATTCAATAAGTAAGGGCTTGAAGACACCCCAAACACAACTCGACAATGCCTGTACACTAATTGTTTTTCATTGCATGGGGAAAAAAATCTGAGATAATCTCTATCTTTCGGTGCAACAGATAGCATCAAAAACGCCTTTTCAATATCGGCTACAATTCCGACTGGATAAATTCTAAAACGATCTAAAATGTCAGGTATCAGTTCAATAAGGTTTACGCCTTTATATAAACAGTCGTTCAAAGATGGTTTCCCTTTTTCACGGGCCGAAGCATCGAATACGAGTCGTATTTTTTAGTCGCACTATCTAATTTAACCACAGGTCTATGCGTAAATAATGGCATTCATTGTTTCAATTTACTTCCGGCACACGTTCAATGATATTTAAATCTTCCCATTGCCTAAACACACTTTTATAATCATCGAAAATTTTCGTTTCTTTATTTATTTATCATCCGTAGATGTCTTTTTTCCATGTTAGTTCTTTGTTACTGGGCAAATTTTCAGAGTTACATTTCCATGTGAGTTTAACTTCATATCTTCCATCGGAAAGAATTTTTCATTTTATTCTTAAAATCGGTTAATTCAAAATTTTCTTCTTTCGTATTCTCATTAAGTAAGGGATCCGTTATTCCTAAAACATCAAGTTCCATAATTCTTTAACGCTAACATTCCGAACATACAAAGACGATGTCGTTAGCATAAGGTTTTTTTATCGTTCGAACATACTTTTTTCAATTACCGTCCATCCTAGTTTAGTTTCAATAGCTGTTAAACCCGAATCAAATTCAATTAAATTCCCAGTCAATAATTTTCCTATATTATCATCCCAAATCAAAAGCCCAATTTCCGTTTCTTTACAATTTAAATCCGATAAAATAATTTCTTTATTTTTTAACTCATTTAAAATACGCTTATCCTCAATCTTAGAAATAAATCCACATATTTTCTTTTGGATAGCACTTCAAAACAACATGCATAAGAGTATGAAATCACTGACCTCAATAGAAAACACGCTGTGATGTTTTGGTTTAGTTTCATTGCCCCGAATGGAGAATGAGGAGAGAGAGAGAGAGAATTATAGTTTCCTCTCTAAGTGGAGTGGCCTTCAAAATACTAGTAACACTTTCACTAATGTAGCTATTTTCACAAGCGGTATCAATCAGAACTCTAACTTTCCTTTCCTGATCTTTAATGCGAATGAAAACGCAGAGAGTTTGAAAGTAAATACTTTGGTTTCTGTTGCAGTTACTTGATAGAGAGTTCTCAGTTTTTATGGAACACAATTTTTGATCATAATTCTTATTTAATTTTGGACACATAATTTCAAAATGAGAATAATTACATTTAGAACAATTAATATCATTTTTAATATCACAATTTTACTCAAAATGACCAGATCTATTTAAACAAATAAAACAAGCACCTTTTTTAATAACAATTGTCTCTTAGTATTTAAAGATATTTTTCTAGCATTAAAGCAATTTTCACTGGGATGATATTTCTCACAAAATACACAGTTATTGATTTTCTTACCTGAGACTTTTCGGAACTCGCCAGAGCTGATGCAGTCATTAATTCAGTCGGCTTAACCCTTCTTTCAGTTGGGGAATCTTTTTTCGGATAGGAGTTCCAAACCGATTTTGCCAGCTGCACCATCTCTTCCCCGTTGGACTTCCAGGCGATCGAAAGTCATTAAGTGTTCTAGAGTTCGCGATCCTTTAGCGTCTGTTTCAGTATTCCATTTTCTTTCCCAGGCCATCAGGGATTTCCTCAGGTAAGCAGGACTCGACCAATGGGTGTAAGGAAATCTCCATATTTTTCTTGTGTTCGTCCAAAGCTCTCCAACGACCGTAATTTCCGTTCAAGTTCATCGTACAAGGTGGACAAATCAGTTTTCGTTCTTCCAGAAACAGCGTTCTTCATTACTAAATTTAAAAAGTTCACGTATGTAAATTTGTACTAACAAATCTTCACGACCGATCTCTCTTTTAATTGATCAATGGCTTTGTGGATAATTTTTCCGCCGTTGCAGGGAAACTCAACACTAATCGTTCTTTTTCGATTTCGGTTCCACGGATTGCAATAAATATTGCATTTTGTCTTCTTCCGCAATGCTTTTATCATTGTGAATTTTCTGAAACTGACTCAAAGGCCAAAAGTCTTTAGCTTCACCGCTGAACTTCTTCAGTTCGATTTCGGTAATTTTAAAGTTCTCTTTTCAGTTTCGGTAGGAAAAACGGTTTCTCGTATTTTCAAATCTACTCGAGTACACATTTCGATGTAGCGGTCACGGTAGTTTTCTGCGTCTTCCATATCATCTAAATATTCTTGCACGGCATCTTCTGTATCCAAGAGTTGTTCAGAAATTTGATTCTGACAAGTGTCGAGTCTCTGAAATTTATTCATAAATTGAGTTTTCAGAATCGAAAGTTGATTCATATCGATATTTTCTTTTATGAGTTCGGTTTCAATCTTTTCAGACTGAGAGGAAATGCTGTGGTGGATTGTAGAGTGTGCGAATAGGTCCACGTCTACTGCGAAAATGAATGATTGGCATCGTATTCAAAGCAAGCGCCGATGTTGGCGAGAAATTGGCTACGCTCTGTAACCCTGCAGAATGTCATCCCCCTCTTTCCTTCCCCTCTCCTCTTCTAAAAAAGTGCTCTTTATTTAACGACTTCCAAGAATGCGTTACCCTTAGCTTTCAGTAAGTACCTTAAATTAATGCATATTTTCCGTGATATTGTAGGAATTGATATATAGTCTTCATTAAACGATAAATACCTTCTGAGGGAATTGCACGAGTGAAGAATATCATGTTAATGTTTTATTCAACATGAATTTCTTCTGCTTTTTTCAAAAATTTTTATAAAATGAAAACAGATTACGTTTCAAAGTTAAGATATTCCAATTTAATTGACGATATCTCGTCATTTCGTCATGGTTCTTTGCTTAAATATTTTTCTTTTATTAATGTGAAAGGTATTTTTCTTCGGTAAAATTTGTGTTGCGTAGTAATTTAATTTTTGCATAATTTTTAAAAATAATTTCATATTTAAGTAACCATAACACTTTTTGTGCATAACTTTGATGGGTTATCCAATTCCTATTTTTGACCTGAACAAAATATTTGTTTTTTGTTTTTTTATGTATAAAACGAGGTTTAAAAAGGGAACCTATTTTGATAAAATGTATGTAAGGCATCGAACAAAATTTTGGGAAAATATATATTTTTTTTTGATGAAAGCAAATATAACATTTTCGAATCAGATGGCTAGCAAAAAGTTTGACGGAAATCAAATACAGCAATGCATGTCAAAAATTTACGGCCTACTATCAAATATGAAGGAGTAACAAATTGTCTGGGGCTGCATGGCAAGCTCTGGTGTCGGAATTTACATTTTAATGAAGGTATAATGAATAAATGTCTATCTTGACATTCTCAAAGCGAAACTTAAGGCAAAGTGCGAGCAAGCTGAGAATCTCAGGACAGTTTAAAGTATATCAAGAAAATTATCAGAAACATACTGCAGATATTTGCAAGTTACGGGTCTTGTACCGCTGTCCTAGTGTTATTAAGACTCCTGCCCGAAGACCAGGTCTTAATCCCTTTGAACATGTGTGAGATTATTTGCAGCAAAAACTATGAGTACCAAATTTCTAACAAGCAGGATTTGAAAATATTTGGTCAAAAAAGTGGACCTAAATCGATATATCGTTTTGCAAAAAATTGATCTTATCCATGCCAAATAGACTTGAGAGGTCATAAAAAGCAAGGAGGGCTGAACAAGATATTGATTTCTAGGTTTGAATTTTTTTTCTTAATTTATTGAGAAGTGTCCTAATACTTTTTTGAGCCCGTTTTTTAACTCTATCGCTTTTATTTCCAATTTTAGCCATAATTGCATTAATGTATGAGTTTTGTTCAAATTATTATTTGTATTTAACAAAATAACGTTTACTTTTTTTTGGTTTCATTTGTATGTTTAAGTAAAATATTACGATAAAAATATATGAGCTGGTAGTGTGTCCCATTTTTGACAGACTGTATATAGTCAAAAATGTAACATGTTTTATTAGATTTAAATAGGAAAAAAATATGAAGCCAAAGGAAACCTTATTGGAAATGAAATAGTTCAAGCATACTTAAACCACAAAAATTTCATTGGTTTAAAGTCTATTTATGTATTGCAAACATGACTATTTTTAGTGTCACACTTTAAAGCTGAATGGTAAAATATGTACAGATATAATTACACATTATTAATATAATTAATTCATTAAAACTTCCAAATTCTTAATTTAATCTAAAATTTGAAAAAAATAAACTGATTATTTTTAATACTTAAATTCTCACATAAAAGTGAATAATGCTAAATAGTACAAAAAAAAAAAAAAAAAATCTTAAACTGTATTTCAATTTATTTATATTACTCAGTAGAAGAATAGTTAAAATTTTATCACACATAAATATATTCACTTGTAAATCGGCTTACAAATGATTTCCATCTTGAAATATTATCAATTATTAAAGGATTTATTTAGGTTTTATAATATGTAGGTGGTTCAAAAAGCTTTTAGACTTGATTAGAAAATTATGAGTTAAGATGAGCATTCATCATCATTTAAAGACTTGTTTTCCTGAATACACATGTGCTTTGCAGCCAGAGGGTTGTATTTTTAAAAGTTGTGAGCAAATTTTATAAATAAATTTATTTTTTATAGTGAAGTCTAAAAACTTCTTGAACCACCCTTGTTTTAGCCACCAAAGAGGAAACTTTTAGTTACTGTATAAAGGTGTCATCTGGCTAAGTTTTCAAATTTTATCACCAATCATAATATTTGTAATAAATGAATAATAAAATATCTTTTTGTGGTGGCTAAAACTGCATGCAAAAACAATTTTTTAAGAAATGAGTTCATTAGTGTTAAAAGCAGGCTTAAGCAATGGTACATATTGACTTTCTCATTGATTCCAGTTTTTAGTTTATTGATATCCATAATATATTTAAAGACAAGAATGAAAGTAATTAATCAAATTGTAACTGTGTTTAAAATAGAATTAACAACATTATTCCACACTCGCAATACATTCTATTACCTGCTGAGGAAAAGTTATTCAATTTATTCTCTAGTACTGCCATTTTTCATGCTGGCATGAGTAGCTATGTGGTGTTTTGGGAGGGGAAAAAAATCATAAGTCTTTCTCTGAAGTTAGTTTCTTCTTGGAAAACACTCAAGGTCAAAGTATTACAGTCCAAAGCCTTTGGAAAAGTTTTAGGTATTTAGGTACAAAGGTTGGTATTTCAGAAAGACATTTATAATTCAGTGGCACAGTTTAGTGACCTGAGTCAAGTTTATGTATATACTTGCTGCTTTTAATGGGTTAATTAACTTCAGTTTTAATGGATTCGCTTAAAACTCTGCTCAATAGTCTATCAAAAAGTTTTACAGATCCTGCTTAATGACATTATTATTTTAAATAAAATTTTCAAATAAAAGATATCTTTGATATGTGTTCTTTCTCTCTGAATGAAATAAAGTTTCCATCCATTAATAGAAGAGAAAATATGAAAAATGTCAAAACTGTATAAAAATTGAAGACAGTGAGGTTTTTTTTGGTTAAAATGCTGATGAATAATGTTCAAATAAATTTCACCATGAATTTATTACAATAAATTAGAATGGTATGAATTTTTTCAGTTTTTATATAAAAATGCATAAATTGAGCTTGATTTTGAAATATGATTAGTTTTAAATATATCCCAATAGTATAATAGTAAAGAAAAAATTGTAGTCTCACTTTACACACAATCTTAATCAAGCTTCTAGAATGTAATATCAAATAAATATACATTAAAATTTTTTTATGAAAAATGTTTCTACAAGTGTAATACTGTTTATTTTAGTTTGGAAGTTTTTTAAAGCATAGATTTTTTTTATGCACCAAAGTTTGCTTAATTAATTTTGTTACATATCTTTTTTTGTTTTTTGTGTGTGTGTTTTTTACATTACGTCAAGGAAGAGGCCATTTCCTTGTGAATAGCCCAATGCAAACAAACCTTTGCAGAAAAGTTGTCAGATGATAAAAGGTCAAATTTGTGCTGACCAGAAAAGCAAAAACTGTCTGATTAAAATTCATAACCTCTCCTTTAAGAGACAGAAGACAGTCAGGAGTGTTTTTCATACCATTCGGTGTCTCTGTAGATAATCATGTCCTGTCACTGTTTTAAAATTTGCAGAGAAGATTTGTCTGGGAAGATTTATCGGGACAATGTTTTTATAATGTAAAAGATTTCAGATTTTCAATTGCATTTCAAAAATAAATCGTAAGAAATATTTATTTTTGAAACATGTTTGCTTTAAATTATGACAATTACTATTAAGAGATTCATTAAAATTTTATTACGTCTTATGTGTTTCTTCGCAGACATTATCTACAATACAATAATAGTGTTCATTGATTGGTGATGGAATTTTTCATTGTGTACCATTGATCAATGTGATGACTAATTGAATAAAATCTGATTGTATTTCTTTATGTTATTGGTAAAATAATAAAGGGTTACAAACACTATCTAAATATCTTTAATACTTGGAAACCAAAGAAACATGACAGGCACGTGAAAGAGTTATAATTTGATATGAATATATGTAAATAGTAGGTAATTTTTGCTTCTTAGTTACAAAATGAATTTTTTACAAATTTTTTTCATAAAAACAATCACATTACAGGCAATATTCTTGTGTTTTACAAATTAGTCTTTCAAATAAATAAAATGTTTAATTATATTTGATGAATATTGTGCACCATAACAGAATCAAGATATTATTCAGAATATTTTGTAAATATATTGAATTTTATCTTTAATTATAGATGTTGCACATTCTCTTATAATCCTTGTTTTACAGCAAACTTTAAGATTCCTCTTTATCCTTTTATAAATATGTAACTGCCCATTTACATCACACATTATTATTAAATTGATTGTTTGTGGAGATAGAGATCTCTTTCCACAATAGAATTTAAATTATACATAGCATCTTATTTGTTTTGTTGGGCAAAAGAAAAAAATGAACACTCTCTAAATTAAGCTTCTATGTTTTAAGATGATAATAAAACATAATTGGAGCAAAATTCCTGCTTAATGAAGAAAACATGTGGCTATAAATTTATCCTCTACGCTTTAATAGAATATGTTTAGTTTTAAGCAATTTTTGTTAAAGTTTTCAATATTTTTAGTAATTTGTGTTTTAATAGCATTATTAGAAGCCATTGATTTAGAACCTTAACTTTATTCATAATTTCTTAAAGAGTTTCTCTCTTTATAATATTGGAAATCACTTTTGATAACATGTTCAAGATATTCATTTATAAATTCAAAATAATTATGACAACTACAACATTATTATTTTGCAAGTCATTAGTTTTATTGTAGCTAAAACTAGATATAACAATTTTTTTACTATATTTAAAAGCTATTTTAAGTATTAGTACTCCTTATCAAAAAAGAATTGAACATAATTGTTAAATATTTTAGTAAAATTAATTATATAAGATATATTTATGAAATGAACATGAACAATATTCAATAGAGCTTTTAACATTTTTTTATATGGAATAGGAAATTATTTATATCATTAATTATATGTAATACATGGCTTTCTTTAAAATTATTATTTCTTAGAATATCCTTATTTCTCTTTTTGTTCATAAAAATATTTGATTTATTTAATATTATATGCCTTTTAAAGTTGGAACATAATTCAGTAACTTTAGAATCTATTATATATTTGTTCTTCTACTTACTCTTTTATTGCTTTTACCTTTTGTTCTTTTAATTTTAAAAAAATTATCTTTATTATAAAAATATATCTTATTTTTTTGTTGAATGTACTATAAGACATGTCTTCTAAAGTTCCTGGCATTCACTCCATTAAACAATTTTGTATTGTATTATTGTATGTAATAGTTTTCCCTCTCCACAATCTGTTATTTTAACTATGTTATAATCTAAGAAAAGAGTTTATGAAATGTTTTGTAGAAATAAAAAAATTGCAATAAACAAACAAATTTTTTTTAATGAATTGCTGAAAAATACCACAGGAATTAAGGGATTTTTAAAATATTACAAGTCTAAAAATTTTCTCTTAAGGTTAATCCCTTTCATAAGTGAAATGTTCAAGTGTGATGGAATTGAAGGAAGACTACAAATTGCAAAACGACTATTTGAATATATTTATTTATATTTCTGTCTATCCCCTGAGTAAAAATGGATAAAATAAAGCCATTTTGCTTTTAAAAAGTACAATTTTGGGGAAACCATTAGGGAAAAATTATTGCAATTTGTTTCAAAAGCAACCCAGTAGCTGTAGTCGAATGTTCGCGATCTTTAAGGTTGTAAGTGCGATTCTCGATACCAATGAATATCAACGTACTAGTACCGTGGTGATAACTTTATATTGAAACACGTATGTTGTTTTCCCCGAAGTAATACTCTCCTTGTGGAAAAATTGAATTTCGCAGGCAGTTTGCTTCTTAGCATGAACTTAAAAAGGTAATCCTAGAAGATGCGACCAGGATTACCAGATTGGCACTTGGCGAAAATATATCGCCAAGGAACTATCGGGAAGTCTCTGGGATCGACCCTTCTGGAAATTTCCATGAGGTTGTATAAAGGACTTTTGAGACAAAGGTCGAGTTTGTTCAGAAGAGAGATCAGTCGTATTCGTTGACTGCAATAAGAGAAACCTGTCTGGGTCCTTGCTAGTGGAACTGTTTAGCCATTTTTGGATAGTCGTAAAGCTTGTGTATAGCGAGTGGGGTTATCGTTTTTGTAAATTATCTGTTATAATATTTTTTGTGTGTATACGTCGTGTAGTCATCTGTTCATCCTTGCCTATTAATAAAACCGTTACAATTCAAATAATTGAGTCGTCGGCTGATTTACACCCACGCAAATTACAACTTCCACGTGACGTGGAAATTAGGCGAGTAAGGAGTAAGTTCTGGTATCATTTTCTTTACTTGAATGTGGTCAGAGGATACGTGGTCCACCTCAAAAACACTTGTGATGTTGGACTAAACCAAGGCTTTGACTAAACTCCCAAACAGTTTGTAATTTCCGAAAATATTTGTGTTTTAAATTACCGAGTTTGATTCATTTGCATTGTTTACAACTTCCACGATGTTTTTCCTGATTCTTAACGTCTTTATGCTGCAGGATTTCATTAGAATGGATATCTTAAAACCTTACGGTAAAAGAATTAACGAAATTAGTTAACATTGTCATCTACTTCACGCGTTATCGTCTACGAGAAAATCAAATCATTACCAGAAAAAAGGACTCTAAAATTCCATTTATTATTTTTTACAAAAGATGGAAAATTTTAGTTAATTCTCAAAACAGTGGTTTTTTTTTATTGAAATATAATCAAGTTTTGAAACTTTTTTTAAAAATTTCACATAGCAGAGGGTTTTGACAATAAAATAGCTATCACAACAGAACAAAAGCATAAATTTAAAACTAGTCATTTCCTCAGTCGACATCTTGCTTCCTAATATACACTGCTGGCCACCGTAAATGCAACACCAAGAAATAGCACAACAAAATTTATTTTGTAGATAACATGTTGACCAAATATCAAATGATTAAATTTATAGACTTCTGGGAAGTGTGGTTCCTGCCAGAATCAGTAGCCAGAGTAGGCGCCATTGTTGGAGATCACCGCTGCCACACGTCTCGGCATTGATTCAAAGAGACTTTGGATGTGTTTTTGGGATACAGCAGACCAAGCAGCTTCCACACGTTGCAAAGTTGATCTGGTGTGGCAGCTGGGGGTGTAATCTGGGTCAATCTTTGAGCAGCCATGGACCACATGTTTTCTATCGGCGAAAGATCTGGAGAGTGAGACGGCCAGGGAAGCAATTAAATCTGGTGATTGACGAAGAACCTTTGGACATTGCGTGCCACGTGTGGTCTCGCATTATCCTGTTGAAATATGGCTGTGGCCAAGCCCTGAAGGCAAGGAAGGACAACTGGCTCCAACACGGAAATGTAGCGCTGGCTGTTTAAAGTACCGGCAATGCGTACTAGAGGAGTGCGAGAGTGATATCCAATACCGCCCCAGACCATAATACCCGGTGCAGGACCAGTGTGGTGGTGTTCAGCATCCTCTCTCCACGGTGTCTCCAGACTCGAATCCGACTATCGTGGTGTTGCAGACAGATGCGTGACTCGTCAGTAAGGAACGCTTTATTCCATACTGCCGCCCACATCCTTCTTTCATTTCACTATTGGCGGCGGAGACGTCTGTGGTTCTGCGTCAAGGGTAGACCAAGGAATGGACGTCTTGCGGACAGACCACTCTGCTGTAAACGGCGTCGAATGGTACGCGCAGGCACTGAATGATACGTTACAGACTCAATGTCCTATGCTACGGTTCGTGATGTAACTGAATGATCCGTCACTGCTATGCGCACAATTTGCCTGTCCCCACGTGAAGTAGTGCACTGAGGTGGATGCGATCGACCACGTCGGTCCGTCGTACCCTCCTGCATCCAACGGTCACATACCCGCATTTCAGTTGTTTGTTTTCATCCAACACGGTTACCGATTTTCCTGAAAGATAATCCACAATATCTCTCTCGGTAGGCCACTATCATTCCTCTGTCGAACTCGAATACTTGATCGAAAGCTGATCGCTGTTTTCTACGAGGCATAACTGATCGTTTTTTGAAAAAACCGCAAGAAAAGACAATTGCCGAACTTGAAATCGTCGAAATCTCCAAGTCTTAAATAGTGCATTGAGGTGGCACCACAGGCGCGCGTGATGTGTGTCTGCGCTGAAATTCTAATCATTTGCATATCTCACCTTCGCTAATGCATGTTGTAAATTTCATGTTATTTGCATGCTTCATTCAGGGTGTTGCATTTACGGTGGCCAGCAGTGTAGGTCAGAAATAGTTGTTCCGTGGAGAGCACTGCAAAGGAGAATGACCCTGACAAGTTGACTTTGACAGATGGGGCCGTACCGGATCAGAAGCTAACTTGAACCTGTGTAAATATGCGGCAAGACAAGCACTTTCTATGAAAAGTCGGAATTGAGCCATGTTGCTTGGCTAGTCGGGGATGCTATCTGGGTCGAGACTCTTCCACTTTTTGTTAGAAATTCTTTTTATAAAGGTTTTTCTTTTGAAAACTCGTTTAAAGGTTGAAAAAGGGGCGGGTTATTATTGCCTTGTTCAACAGAGGCACCTTTTTTGGCCAATAAATCAACTATTTCACTTCCTAAAATTTCGCTGTGAGAAGGGATTCAGTGAAGGTTGACAGATTTTTGCCCAGCTGTTGTAATATTTTTAGAGATGAGGCATTTCAATATATCTCCAGAAAAGGGATTTTTTTTTAAAATTTTATTGAGTAGAGATTTTCTTGCGAGTCAAAAAGAATAACAATATTTCAGAATTTGTCAAGCTCTTCCAAGGTGACTCAAATTAGAGTAATTTCTCCGTCATAGGTTCTTATAGTAAGCACCCACAGGGTTATAAGGGAGAAAGAACTCTTCAGTAAAAACTTTTCAATCAGGTTTAGGGTAAAGGGTATCCATTGTTTCCATAGCAAGCGTGCGTAGAAGAGCAGTGGGTGTATCCTGCTTCACAACTCTTGTCCAAGGCACAAACTCAATTTAATTTGAAACAGTGAAGAGAGTTTATAAGTTTAATGATTTTCAGGTGGGAGATGTCCATGTGAAGCTAACGCTCTGAATAAATCCGTTTTGCATTTTTAAGTTGCCAGGGGTGTGTTGGTAATCAGAGCAAAATTATTAGTCTGCATCAGTTTTTTGTGCAGTAAAATGGCTTTCTTTTTTAAAACAATCCCCAAGGGATTAATACCATTGAGTACTCGCACCAAGATTGAATTAATCGGTGTAGTTTTTACAGCTCCAATTATGGGTGTAAACCTGGTTTTGCAAAACTTCTAACATAAACTGAAAAACCTCTTGATTTACCTCTAATTTAAACTTAGTTTTGAAACACTGATTAGATCGAAAATTATTGTACTTATACTTTTATTAAATTTATTTTTTCAGAAATTTAAGGTAAAAATGGAATTGGAGGTTTTGCTTCGTGTAACAGTTTTTACAAAGACCTGCTTTTATCTATTTTCAATGTTTAAAGTTACTAGGTTTCTGCCGTGAAAAATACGCCTTTAAGCATTCATTTACATTCCAAATACTGTATTGGTACACCATGAAAACTTACAAGGGCAACGGTCTCTCTCAGGATCAAGTAAGTTCAATCTAATTCAGAAAAGGAAAGTGGGGGTGCTCTTTTTGGAAAGGGACATAGTGAATGAAACAATGCAGAAAATGAAATTATGTGAGTGTACCAAATAATGTATGAAATATTGTGAAATTATTTAGTTTTCATAGAATATTTTCTCGTTACATTTTAAGCAAAGTATTCGCATTGAGGAACTCAAAATATTGATGAATGCTGGAGTGGTAAATTATAGTATTCCAAAGAATGTCAAAAGGGATTTGTTTTTCTGTGTGAGAAATCTCGAAATTGGAGCCTTTAATGTTATTTTGTTTTACTGTATATTCTAACTGTGGTCTATGTTTTTTCATGATTTTGATATTGATATGCGGGACTATTTTTATTTTTTCAGAGGAATAGGAGAATTTAGAAAACTGCTGCAGAATTTGCTTGAATTATGCCTACACAAGGAAGAAAACTCAAGTCGTACAAAATTCCAAAATACCTGTGAAAAAAATAGAGAAAAACAAGACGAACTTCATAAATGTGCAGTGTTTCAGTGAAGTTTTCTGCTTAAATGTAGAAGTTATTTTAATAATGCCCTGAAGTGAAAATTATCTAATCTCAAACTACTATTTTCTTTCAGATAAGGCTAGTAGTAATAATCAGTAGCTACAGAAAGAAATTGCTGAAAACGTTCTGCATAAGAATTGTCAGTATATTTTCATTAGGATAGTTATAATTTTCTTAAAAGATAAAATTTAATAAACTGTTTTGTATAAATTGTCTCAAGAAAAAACAGTTTAGTCAAACGAAACTTAGGGAAATATTTTTGGTGAGATAAGATTTTCAATTTTGAAACTAGCAAGATGGCTGACCTTCGAGATAATCTTCACTTCAGTATTCAGTCAAACGAAAGACCTCATGTTTGTAAAATATGCCAAAAGGCTTTCTGTCAACGCTCTTCTTTAATTGTACATTTACGTATTCATACTAAGGAAAAGCCTCATGTTTGTAAAATATGCAACAAAGCTTTCGCTCAAAGTGGTACTTTTAAAACCCATTTACGTATTCATACCAAGGAAAGGCCTCATGTCTGTAAAATATGCCAAAAGGCTTTCTCCTCAACGTTGTTCTTTAATTGTGCATTTACGTATTCATACCAAGGAAAAGCCACATGTTTGTGAAATATGCAACAAGGCTTTTCATCAAAGTGGTAATTTAAAAAGACATTTACGTTTTCATACTAAGGAAAAGTTTCATGTTTGTGAAATATGCAACCAGGTTTTCGACCAAAATGTTCTTTTGAAAAAGCATTTACGTATTCACACTTCGAAAAAAACTCATGTTTGTAAAATATGCCAAACGGCTTTCTCTCAACGTGGTTCTTTAAATAAACATTTACGTATTCATACCAAGGAAAACCTTACGTTTGTGAAACATGCAACAAGGCTTTCTCTCAAAATGGAAGTTTAATTTCACATTTACGTACTCATACCAAGGAAAACCTTTGCTTGTGAAATCTGCAATAAGGCTTTCTCTCATCGTAGTACTTTAAATAAACATTTACGTATTCATACTGAGGACAAGCCTCATGTTTGTGAAATATGCAATAAGGCTTTTCATCAAAGTGGTAATTTAAAAAGACATTTACGTTTTCATACTAACGAAAAGCCTTATGTTTGTGAAATCTGTAATAAGGCTTTCTCTCAAAAAAGTAATTTAAAAATCCATTTGCACACTCATACGAAGCAGACAAATTGAAGCTTACGATGTTTATGTATAATGTAACAGTTTATTTTCCAAAACATTCAGTTTCAATAGTTTTCATCCTTTAAAGCTAGTTTTATATTTGTGATATTTCCAGAAAGATATCACAAAAAGCCATTGAAAAGTTATTTTCATTTTGGCAAATAAAGATGAAAGTTATGTGACTCCACATGGATTATTACTCCACATGGATGTGGAGTAAGAGAAATATGTTTATTATGTAGCATATATTTCAGAGCCCCCAGAATTTGTGAAGTTTTCATTTTTTAAAATACTTTTGTGACAGAAGTGTGTTAATTTTGACCAATAAAAATAAATTCTACTTTAAATATTTCAATCATTTTAAATTTCTAAGAAATTTATTTTTGGATTCATATATATGTGTGAGTATTGCTTTTATTGTAGAATTATTTATCCTGTATGCTTGTTTCTAGAACTTATTTACCTTTGTATGTATATATCACTCCCAATACAGATAATACAAGGTGGTTGTAATTAAAGTTACACTTTTCAGAGGCCTGTAGAACCTGTTCTGCTAATCGGATTTTGATGAAACTTGGAATACATGCTATATGGACCATGGCGAAAACATTTCGGCAGTAAAAAAAATTAGTACAAATTTTGACCATCAGGTGGCTTTTATCGAATTTTCCTCACACAAATCCGTAAAACCGCTATATAAACTTGCAGTCATAGCCTGATAATCATTCAGCGTTCGTTTGTCATCATTAATCATGCCCGTATAAAAAAAAAAACCGAGTCTTTATTGCTAAAACTGTTTTATCAGAACGGCAGCAACCACTTAGCTGGTCTGCGTGAATATTGCTGTTTAAAGCAGGGGTATCCAACACGTGGCCCGCCGACTCTTTTTAAATGTCATATTGAAGTTTATTCATTTAGAAATTTATTTGAGGGGAAATTATATATATATATATATATATACATGTATTTGCCTGTTACCTGTTCTTCTTTTAAAATAAATCCTTTCTGATAATGGAAATGTCCTTTAGATTAAAATAGATTTATATTTTATCAAACAATTGCATTTGATTTTACTATAATAAATTACTTTTTTAATAAATTTCGAATTGCAATATGCATATCCTTTACTATGGATGGTACATGATTCTCTGTGTGTGCGACTTTGCTTTCTCCTCCTTTTCTATTTGGAGTGCCCAAAAAGCAAGAGGCGATCAGAGATGTTTTTTAAAGTTTAAAAAAATATTAAGGACGGTTAAGATAAAGGACAATGTATACTTAATCGTTTGCGAATAACAGCATTATCAAATTTCAACAATGAGTAACGAAAGATCAATTCAATAGGAACACCGTAATCTTCAAGAAAATGGCAACTGTGATATTTTAAACATTATTTGATCATTGCATTATTATATAATATAAACATTATTATATTATCTATGTCTGTATACATGAAAAATAATGAAACAATAATAATTCATTCTGTTTTAAATTTTCAATCCAATAAATGTTTCTTTGTTTCCAAATCTGGTATAAAGGTACATATTTTTATGTGTGGCCCGCGAGATGTAATGTTTTTCCGAAGTGGCCCGCGAGGTCATTTGGGTTGGACCCTCCTGGTTTAAAGGATCTGCAAAAAGGCCCCATATCGAGGATTGATTTGAGGAAGACGATCATGAAGTTTGAAGAGACTGGAGATTTGGGTGTGCTGCCCGGAAGAGGACAGAAACCGGTTGGGACTGAAACTGGCGAAGATGTCGCAGCTGCTGTGATTGAAAGAGTCTCCAGTTCCATTCCAAATGGTCGGTCAGTGTCTCGTGAGTTGGAGATACCGTGGTCGACAGTATGAAAAAATTCTGCGATGCATTTTAAAATGGTATCCGTATAAGATCCATGTGATGTAAACGTTAAAACTTCAAGATTACAAAATACGCGTGATCATCTCCATCTCGCGGGACACTGATCGACCACTTGAGGAATAGGTGGAACTAGAAGCTCTTTCAATCACAGCAGTAGCGACTTCTTCCGACAGTTTCAATCCCAACCGGTTTCCGTCCTCTTCCGGGCAGCCCACCCAAATCTCCAGTCTCTTCAAATTTTATGATCATCTTCCTCAAATCAATTCTTGATATGGAGCCTTTTTGCAGATCTTTTAAATGACGATATTCACGCAGAGCAGCTAAGTGTTTGCTGTCGTTCTAATAAAACAGTTTTACCAATAAAGCTCGATTTTTTTTGTAAGGGCATGATTAATGATGACAAGCGCACGCTGAATGATTATCTGGCTATGGCTGCAAGTTTATATAGAGGTTTTATGGATTTGCGTAAGGAATATTCGATAAAAGCCACCTAATGGTCAAAATTTGTACTAATTTTTTTTTTGTTGTTCTTGCAGAAATCTTTTCCCTATGGTTCATGTAGCATATATTCCAAGTTTCATCAAAATCCGATAAGCAGAATAGGTTATGCAGACCTCTGCATAGTGTAACTTTAGCTATAACCACCCGGTATTTCCCAACTTTTTAAATACATTTCTTGGAAAATGTTGGATACATTTTAAAAAATTTTTAAGCAGACTTGGATAAACATCTTTCTACGCTTATTTAATTAAAAAAAAGGACACAGTGGAGCGTTTTGCTGAAATAATTATTCATCGTTTTCTAAAATTCTTTTAAACATGATAAATTCATTTTTTTAAAATATTTTTTTTATTTCCAATGCAACAGGTGATGCAGACATTATTCCTAGGTCAAACAGAGATCACAAGAATGCTAAAATATACAGTGTGGGTGATCAGTTAACGAACATAATCCGTTCCAAGACTATGTTCGCTATTCGAATTGTTCGTTAACCGATCATCGATTCACCATAGACTTCTATGTGAAATCGATTAATTCGTTCTGGAGACCCTAAAAATTAAATTTTAAAAAATGTATAATTTCTTAGTAAGTTTTTTAAAAAAATAATACATACATATAGTCTTGCATATTAATCAGTCCTTTTCATTTTTTGTTTATGGGGCGTTGAAGAACATGTCCAATGTCGATTGCTTTTCTCTCTTTTTCTGGATTTTCCGGAAGTAATTAATAGCATTGTTGTAAAGATCCCCAACCCTACTGACATCAGCTTGGTATGGGTGCCATTCTAAGACCATTGCTCTGACATCTGCTCACTTTTTCAAAAGATTTTTAATGGCAGATGTTCGTCTTCCTCTTGTTCAGAAGGAGACACATTTCGCTGTGTTTCTTGGTTTATTCTTCTACTATTTTATGAACTGCACGAACCTTTTTATGTATTTTTGCATTTAATTTATTACTAAGATTAGTTCTTATTTATTGTGATTTGAATTTATTTCGTTTTATGATTATTTCTTATATATTTTTATGATTTTTGCATTTATTTTTGCTTATGATTATTTCTTATATATTGCTCGGATTTTTTCATCTGATTTTTGTTTACGATTATTTCATATATATTTTTGGGATTTGCAGTGCATTTCATTGCCTGATTGAATCGTTAAATATTTTGAAGTCATTCAGTTTTTTCTCATGTTTTGAAACTCAAATCAATTTTAAGTTCTCAGATCTCCCATCTCTGTAAACCGAAAACCAGATTATCTGTTAAAGAGAATTATGCCCAATGTAAGTTTCAATTGGCTGGATGGACAAGCTGTTTTTCTTTTCCATTTGGCCAGACTGAATAGCAATATGTGTGGCAGGGTACAGCTAGTATATATATATATATATATATAGAAAGAAATATATATATATATATATATATATAGCAATACATATATATATATACATATACATATATATATTACACATATATACTGGTTATTGCTGCTATTATTACATATATATTGCTACATTATTGGCTATACATATACATATATATATATACATATATATATACATTGGCTATTGTATATACATATATATATACATATATATACATATATATATATATACATATATATATACATATATATACATATATAGTATATACATATATATATAAGCATATATATATATTATTAGCATATATAATATATATATATGTATATACATATATATACATATATATATATATTATTAGCATATACATATATATATACATATATATATATACATTTATATATACATATATATAAATATACATATATATATACATATATATATACATATATATTTATATACATATATATATACATATATATATATATACATATATATACATATATATGCATATATATATATACATGTATATATATATATATATATATATATATATATATATATATATATATATATATATATATATATATATATATACTGTTGTACCCTGGCCACGCGTTGCTGTGGC
>BMAU01003912.1:0-35000 GCA_019973935.1 Trichonephila clavipes
ATATACAAGGAGAGAGAGAACTAAATAGTAGGAATTGAAAAGTCTAGTCTATGTTGCTCTCGATCATATCTTTCACATCTGGCATTCTCGCAAACGTCTGCGTGAGTGTGACCAAACTATCGGGCGTCTGAACAAAATGCTGTACCTCGTACAATTTTAGTCAGTCTTGGTCGAGATCGTAGGTTTGGAGATAATTTTGCTAAAGAGTTGCAGTCCATACCTCTATCAAATGATACTGTCACCCGTCGAAATGAAGATATAGCTGAAGATGTAGAGCAACAGCTTTTCGGTAAGTTGCGTGATAAATTGTTTTCAATTCAGCTTGACGAGGCAACAGATAGCAATTAAGATGCTCATTTCATTGCGTATGTTCGATTTTGGGAAGGTATGTCAGCAGTTGAAGAACTATTTTTGTAAATCAGTAAAACTCATAGCAACAGCATTATTTGATATTTTAAATGATTTTATAAACGAGGCAAACATAGAGTGGAAAAATTGTGTCGGAATATGTACCGATGGTGCTCGTACTATGTCTGGAAGATTTATATGTATACATGGACTCCACTATGCATCTAGACACGTTCCATAAGGAAGTCAGAGAAGCTCTGACTTCCAAAGAAATGAATCCTGATGACGACCGTTGTCACTGTAGTAAGTTACATAAAAACGAGACCCCAAAAATCAAGAATCTTCTATGGACTTTGCAAAGACATGGGTGTAGTACATTCATCATTGCTATTTTATTTTGAAGCAAGATTGTTATCCCGCGGGAAATTATTGCAACGTGTTTATGAATTAAGAAATAAAATTGCCATTTTTCTAGAAGTGGAAAACCTACCGGAAGCTGAGAAATTTCAAGATGGTTTATTTGTCATGAAGTTGAGCTACTTGGTCGATGTATTCGAGAAATTAAATACCTTGAATCTTCAGCTTCAATGATCAAATGTACACATGTTTGACACGAGTGATAAAATTAATACTTTTGTAGACAATTCAAATTATGGAGCCGAAATTTAAAGCAAAAAAAAAGAAACCTAGAAATGTTTGAAAAGGCGGATAAATGTATGTAAACTTACAAAGCTGAAGAACAACACGTGGAAGTTGTTTTTAAAACTATTGAATACCATTTAGCCATGTTGGCAAAGAATTTTTAAAAAAATACATTTTTGCTGAGGACAACTTGATAGCAAGTTACGGGTAAGCTTAGAGATCCATTTTAAAATACCCCAGAAGGGCTCTAAACTACCGAATAAGAAATATCTTTATAGATTTCACATACAGTGGCTAAATTAAAAGGCAACTTTGTAATAAATCACTATTTCAATTTTGGGCAGAGGTAGATGATAAATTTTATGCACTGAAAACAAAAGCATTTCGTATACTATTACCATTTTCAACATCCTACCTTTGTTAAAATGGATATTCTACGGTGGTTGCTTTGAAGACAAAATATACACATCTCAGCTAAATATAGAAAAATAACTCACAGAGTGTCAATTTCTAATATCAAGCCTTCATTTGAAAAACCTTGCTCTGCAAGACAAGCCCATGGAAATCACTAATAATTATTAAACTTGTTCTTAATTTAGTATTAAAAATAAGTTAGAAAATACATTGTGCAGTAATGATGCATTTATAAGTACACTGGCTGAAGTACCCGCTCTTCGCAAGAGTTCATTTTTTTAAAAAAATAATACATTATTCTTGATATAATAGCTTAATTGTAAGAAGAGTAAAACCAAGTGAACGACAATGAATACAAAAATGTAAAATGATATTTTTTCATTGAATGCTTATATTATAAATAGTTTTAAAGGAACTGCAATTTTAAGCCGCACAGAATTCGCATTTAGAATTAATGTTAAATAATGAAAAAAAGAATGTAAAATTCAATGAAGAGTAATTGTGCTATTTTGATATTTAAAGCGAGAAAATTTTAAAATGTTTTTGCCCAGGAGCAGGCGCGCAATCGATTATAACGTTAATGGTCGCGCAGGGTGACTGAGTCATGCCAATCCTTTTTTTATAATTACTTTAATTATACACGATAAAAATCACAAAATTCCAGTGAATAATTTAATTAAGAGAAAATATACTTACCTATTTCCAAGAACTTTTCAATTTTTCTTTGATAATTTGAGAAAAAATCCAATAAAACTGAACTGAAATGTTCAAAATGTACGTGACCTTAATTAAGGACAAAAATCACAGACACTTTTCGCTAACATTACAGGAATGTTATTTGCAAGCAAACCTGTCATATTTTGTTCACATTATTGTAGTTTTGCAGTCGATTGATGATCAACAAATATCCTGCTGAACTTTTCTTGCTTGTGTCTTTTTGACAGGGCGAAGTGTGTCTTACGGTACACTTATGGCTTCATATTTTTTGATGGAGTTCTTTAAGTAGCAATTGAAAATTTTCCTTTCATGTCATGTTCATCGCGGTTCTCAAATTTACTTTCGTTATCATAATTAATATGCATTAATTCAGCAGGATTTCCCCTTGCTTGATCAGTTTCAACTTCCTTCAATAGAGATCACATTTGCCCATTTCTTTGTTTATATTCTGCTCATTTACGCATTTTGTAAACCATAAGAAGTCGTACAACACAACAATAAAAATAACGGGGAAAGTGTAGCGTGTTCATATAGAATATAGTTTTGAACAAAAGTGGTAGCGCCAGGAACTCGATCAAAACAAGTACCTTAAGAATGTAAGAAAACGTTTGCCACTCTCCCAAAAATGAGGGAGATATGTGACAAATTCATTTTAATTCCCATTAAGACTGCCATATAGGAGGCTACTCTCTGTCAAAGTTTCTGATAACAAATAAACAGTTTTCCCAGAATTAACGATTTCGTGAGCCTAGGGTGACTCAAAGCCTCACGCGACCGCTCCCCGGGTTAAAGTATATTCATTATAAAAATAGGGATGTTAGTTCTAAAAAGGATTGTGCAAAACGTTTTCATTATGCATTACATGTTTCAGAATACTCATAAAATAAATCTTGGCAAATAATCCTTCAAAATGCTCAATATACTTATCCATATATCATAAAACACTTTCACATGGAAAAACGAGCAACAGAAATACATTATATATATATATATATATATATATATATATATATATATATATATATATATATATATATATATATATATATATATATATAATGGGTGTTTTTTTAGAGGTATAGAACTTTAAATTGCAATAAAACAACGATGTATTATTCGATTGCATTGAATTTTTTTTATTCGAAAGATAATCTTGTGGCATTACATTTTAAATATGATTTCTGGCATATGACTGCCATGGCTGGCTCGGATGTAGTCCAAACTGGACGTCCAATTTTCGAATGACTTTTTCCAACATTTGTGGCCGTATATCGGCAATAACACGGCGAATGTGGTCTTCCAAACAGTCGAGCGTTTGTGGCTTATCCGCATAGACCAATGACTTTACATAGCCCCACAGAAAATAGTCTAGCGGTGTTAAATCACAAGATCTTGGAGGCCAATTCACAGGCCCAAAACGTGAAATTAGGCGGTCACCAAACGTGTCTTTCAATAAATCGATTGTGGCACGAGCTGTGTGACATGTTGCGCCGTCTTGTTGGAACCACAGCTCCTGGACATTATAATTGTTCAATTCAGGAATGAAAAAGTTAGTAATTATGGCTCTATACCGATCACCATTGACTGTAACGTTGTGGCCTTCATCGTTTTTGAAGAAGTACGGACCAATGATTCCACCAGCCCATAAAGCGCACCAAACAGTCAGTTTTTCTGGATGTAACGGTGTTTCGACATACACTTATGGAATAGCTTCACTCCAAATGCGGCAGTTTTGTTTGTTGACGTAGCCATTCAACCAGAAGTGCGCTTCATCGCTAAACAAAATTCTTTTATGAAAATCGGGAATAACGGCAATCTCGTTTTGGGCCCATTGGACGAATCTACGCCTTGCTTGATGATCGTTTTGATGAATTTCCAAACCAAACTGAGAATAAATCACTTGACAGCTGTTAAATCGGTCGCCATCTTGGAAAGTAATGCCAACTTAATCTTCTATACCTGGAAAAAACACTCTTTATACAAATTAAAGAGCAAGGGACTGAGCAAGGAACCTTGAGGAAACCCTGAAGATACAGAGTGTTCGTTGGAAATGATCTTGTTAATTCTAATTCTGAAGGAACGATTAGTGAGATAGGAGTGAATGAAAAGAATCAGTGGGGGTGGAATTTTATAGGATATTAATTTGAAAGTGAGTCCATATATTAATCCAAACACGGTCGAAGGCTTTCTGGATATCCAGAAAAACTGCTCCCGTGCTTTTCTTTTTCTGGAAACCTTCCGAGATATGTTCAGTTAATCTTAAAAGTGGGTTTAAGGTAGAGAGCTTGTTATTGAAACCATATTGATTGGGATTGAGAAGGTTATTTTCATTGATGAAATTTTTTAGTCTATGAAGAATAATAGATTCGGTTAGTTTATCGATAGTGGAAAGGAGAGATGTGGGCCTGTAACTGCATGCTAGGTGGGGATCCTTGCCAGGTTTGTTAATGGGAAAAATAATGGCTTCTTTCCAGTTGTCTGGAAAGTGATTGAATTTGAGGATTTTGTTAATTAGAATTGTTAAAATAAGGATTAATTTATCGGGAAAATTTTTTAACATGCGGTTAGTAAATGAGTCTTTACCAGGGGCTTTTTTGGCATTAACATGTTTAATATAGTGGATTATTTCGTCCGGAAGAGCAGGTTCAATGAAGGAGGTAGGAGGGGTAGAAAGGAAGTTATTTACGGTAGTGTTATTTAATTCATCATTTTGATTGTAATTATCATTTTCGCGTTGATTTTCAACAAAATTATTTTTAATGTTAGTAGCGAGGAGGTTAGCTTTTGGCTGATCAGTGACTGCCGTATCTGTTGCACAATTTCGTGTTGAAATTTTTGGTCTTTTATTTTTAAAAAATCTTTGCGTGCGCCAAAGGCTATTGTCTGTGGTATTTAGAGCTTCAAGTCTTTTTTGCCAAATGTTATCATTATACTTTTTAAGTTCTTTTTTAAGATCCGATTGTGCTCTATTGTAATGCGATTTAAAAATGGGATTGAGGGTTTGATGGTAACGTTTTCAGAAGCAATTTTTGATTTTTAGCAGCTGGTTAATATGATACGGAGTGAAGTTCCTACGGTCTGTTTCTATTGGTCGGGAGGCGTAGCTATGAATATCGATGACCGCTTCGGTGAATTCTGTGATTTTTTGCTCCAAGTCGTTAGTGCTATTAATACTATTAGGATGGAAATCAAAGAGAGAAAGATTCTTATTTAGATTTGTTTTGAAAACATTCCAGTTGATGGAAACCGCTCTGGGATTTGGGGGTTCCACCGCTAGTTTGAAGTTGAAATTTAAGAATACTGGATTGTGGTCAGAAGAAAGATCGTCGATGGAGTTAATAGTAAAGGGGTAATAGAAGTTTTTAATAAGGGCGATTGTCTATTGTGTTAGCGGAATTGTGACCAAATCTAGTAGGAGTAGAGGGAAAGGCGATAGTTAATTTGAGCATATTAGCGAAGTTAAAGAGGTGTCTTCCTCTGTTATTCCTACAATTCCATGCGTTATGAGAGGCGTTAAAATCTCCGAAGAGAATACAATTACTAGCGGTTTGAATAAAATATTCAACATATATTGTAAATAAATTTTCATCGGAAGAGGGGGGAATATAAACACATGTAATAGATATGGGATCATGCTTGGGGGGGGGTTAGTATTATGTTTGTTGCTTCCAGTGCTCGGAGGGGAGGGGTGGGGAGACAGAAGTGCTTGAGAGAATTTTTAACTAGAATCAGAGTTTCACCGGCGGTCCGCGGACCGTCGGAGATTCTGTCGTTTCTGTGGCAGGTGTAATTTGCCATATTAAAGGTGTGAGAGGATCTCAGGTGGGTTTCTTGTATGAGAAAAATATCCGGGGAGTGCTTCTCTATAAAGATACGCAATTCCGCATTTCGTCTTAACAAACCGTTTGCGTTCCATCAACACAAACTGAGACCAATCGGGGAGGCACTATACATTATTAATATTGTTACATGATGCCTCTGTTTGGGGGTACATCTGGTTAGGATTTAATTGTTAGTTTGTATTTAAATTATTATTGTTGCAGAGGATTTGGGATGGCTGCATAAGACGCATTGTCATTTGCAGCGTGGTTTGTACATTAAAATTATTGCTATTTTTCAAATTATTAAAGTTGTTATTTCTATGATTAAAATTTGGAAAATGATTGTTATATCTCTTAGTTGGGGGGTTTGATTTTTTGGGCTCAGTTTGTGCCGAAAACCCAGGTCCGCGTGTCACTATCAGTGGGATATTTTTAGAGTTAACTGTTCCGGTAGTTGCTTGGGCGTAGGAGATATTTGGCCAAACTAGACTGTTATAAATGTTGGTATTAGAGTTTCTATTGTTTTTTGCGGCTCCTTTTGGGGGTTTGGGGAATGAGGGGCGTCCTTTGTAGTTTGCCATATGCCCGTAGATCTGGCAATCAATGCAGTATGCAGTTTCTAATTTTTGTTTTATGGGGCAATCTCGGGTGAAGTGGTTTTCACCACATTTGAGGCATTTTGGATTTAAATAACAGTTCTCAGAGCTGTGGTTAACATTGCGTTACACCCTTACCATCATAGCCCTCAACTCTGATACTGAGGTAACTTGAGGTTTTAAGATCGAAAATTTTTAGATTGTCTAAATTGCGGGGGAGAGTGATTAAAAAGATTGAGAGGGCGCGTTTAGTTTTTCTACCTATTAATTGATTTACTCGTTCCGGCGTGTATCCAACCATTTCTAAATCTTGCTTAATTTCTTCTGGATTGGTGGTTCGTGGAAGACTTTTGATAACTACCTTTATGGGGCGTTCCGCTTTTGCCTTTATTGTGTAAAATTGGAATTTTTGTCTTTTAAGAAGTTGGACTACAAAGCGTCGTTCTTCTGCGCTGTCTGTGTACAATTTTAAAAATTCTCCCGTTAGGCGGGATCTTATCTTGGGGAATTCCTTGGTAATTACGGCCATTTGGACTTTGTAGTTCTCTTCGATGAAGAGCATGATGGGTGGTGGGAGTTGATTTTGAGGGGCGTTCTGATTGGCCGAATTATTCGAGCCGTTATTTGTGGTTACTTCACGGGGGGATGCGAGGTTGCTTCCGCTGGCGACTGGACCTGTATTTTCGAGGTTATTTATTTGAGCGCCCTGTGGCAGGGCGAAATTATTTGGGGACAAATTTATTTCCTCGTTATCAGGGATATCGAGTATTATTTTTCTTGCAGTTTTTCTAAGTGGGGGATATTCAAAGTTAGAGTTATCTTTCCTTTTTCCAGAATTATTATCATGAGGATTAATTTTGGGTGTTAAATGAGTCATTTTCAAAGGAGAATTTTAAGGGGTTTTTTTTCGTGATGAGGGCAGCCAGGGATATTACAAGGTTCAAAGGAGTCAATGTCACTTACCGCTAGTGCCATGGTTTCTTCAACGTCTTGCAGCTCCGTGAGTGCTCGGACGTAGAAGGGCTCTTCTGGGTAGTGGTCGGGCATCATCATGAGTGCATCGACACAGGCCTGTTTGTATCTGCGGAATGTTTCCATTTTTGCCAGTTGCGCCTTGTTGTATTTGAGCTGCTCACATGTTGTGAGCTGGGGCTGTGGCGATGGAGTCCTAGTTGAGTTCTGTTGCGAGAGAGCTAATTCCAGTTCCATGTCGGAGGGAAGGTTGGCCATTTCCGAGTCGTTAACGTTATTTTCAGAGGGGTAGAGATAATAAGAGTCTGCTCTGTCAGTATAGCCCTGAAAAGGGCTGCAGGAGTCAGAATAATCGTGTTCAATCCGTGATTTCCAAAACGGGAATCGACAAATAGTACAGAATGATCCAAAATGTTTCAATCGCGTAATGAAGTCAATCCATATAGCACAAAACATGATAACTTAATTACTTTGCTCATTTTATTTTAGAGGTTTTAAGAAATTAATAATTTAAAAGAGAGATAAAGGAATTCTTAAAATTATAAGTTTAAAATATTGAAAAAATAGTTAAAATTACATTTATTGAGTTAGAGAAGTTATTTTAGCATAAGTTTCCTTCGGCCAATGGGGGCCTCGGGATGGCTGGTCGCCTGTCCAATGGGGAGAAAGCGTTTCATGTTTGCGTTGTGTGTGAAACTTGAGTTCGACTGCTCTCTCCCACGTTGCGAGAGGGAGCTTCCTGATTGGTAGTTGTGTTAATGTAATGACTTCGGTCCCGGGAGTGGTACCGTGTCGCCGTGTACGGGATCGGAGGCTGCCAGAGTCCGTAGTGGTCAAATGCGCTCTCCGATTGGTGGATGGATTTCGTGATGTTTGACTGAATTTGTTCATGAATTATGTGAAGTGAATTAAATTCAGATCCACAGTAGTTGTGTGATCTTTGGCGATTATAATGCCACACACAACGCCTGGAACTGCTCCAACAATTCCACACGGGGAAATCAACTTAAAAATTTTACAGACACTCTTGATATAGAAATTGCATTCCCCGACCAGATTCGGGCACAATTCATCTAATACATTGGATTTCGCGCTCATTAACAACTTTCAATACCCCTACACAATTCTCTCTATTCCGGAACTTTCTTCTGACCACAACCTCGTTATTCTTAACTTTTCTTTTAGTTCTAATATTCACAAGGATAATACTAGAGCAGTTACCACCTGTTGGTCAAAATTTTCTGAGTACATTAATAATAACATTCATATCTCCGACTTTGAAAAAATCACAAATCCCGATATCTTAGAAAACAAAATCAACCTATTCACCGAAGCTGTCCGCTCCACCTACGAACACGCCTCCCGACCAATCACAAACAAGAATCACACCTACACTCCACAACACATACAAAACCTCATAAGACAGAAAAATAAAGCCAGAAAAACCTTTCAAAACACTTTAAATCCCATTCACAAAACAAATTACAATAGACTACAGAAAATGATTAAAAAATAACTTAAAAAATTCTCTGATCAAACCTGGAAAATTAAATTAGAAGCAATGAATACGCAAGACAACACCCTATGGCAGTATCAAAAATATTTCCGTAAAAAACGTTCAGATATCCCCTCCTTAAATAATACGGCAATTACTGACGAACAAAAAGCCGAATTATTAGCAGAAACATTTCAAAGCAATTTCACAGACAACATAAGACCTGCAAATTTTAATACTAACATCAACGCACTTTCTTTTCTAACCCGCCTTCTACTCCTATAAAAACCAACTGATCCCATTGAAATCATTAATTATGCCAAAAATTTAAAAAACAATAAATCCCCAGGTGCCGATATGATCTCAAATAAAATGATCAAAAAACTTCCACTTAAAGCCGTTTTAACTCTTACCTTTCTAATTAACAAAATTCTCAAATTAAGACATTTTCCTAACAACTGGAAAAATGCAATTATTTTCCCAATTAAAAAACCAGGCAAAAACAATCATCATCCTACAAGTTACAGACCTATTTGCCTTCTGTCTTCCCTCAGTAAAATTACTGAGCATATCATACTTAACAGAATTAACACCTTCATTTCAGATACAAACTTTATTAACCCAAATCAATATGGTTTCACAAAGCGACTCTCTACTTCCCACTCACTCCTACGACTGACTGAGAAAATTGCTTCTGGATTCCAGAGGGGCAGGTCCTGGATTTTCTGGTCCTGGCAGGTTTTTCTGGATATTCAGAAGGCATTTGATCGGGTCTGGATTGGTGGTCTAATTTACAAACTCATAATTAACAATTTCCCACCCGCTCTAATACACATAATCAACTCGTACCTCACTAACAGATCCTATCAAGTTCGTGTTAAGGATTCTCTCTCCAATGTCTATAACGTCAACATAGGGGCCCCGCAAGGGAGCCTACTTGGACCAAGTATTTTTAATATTTACATCAATGACATACCTACACATCCACAGACAAGTCTCAATATGTACGCGGATGATACTGCCATTGCAACAACATACAAAAATCACAAATACATCACCAAACAATTAAATAATCATTTAATGCTTCTAGAAATTTACTTCTCAACACATGGAAAATAAAACTAAACGTTGAAAAAACTGTTGCAGTACTATTCACAAGGAAAAGAAAAACTGCAATACCCCCAACACTATATTCCACACCACTCCAATGGTCTCAAAACACAATTTATCTAGGACTCTTGTGTGTGTGTGTGCTTGATAGTAAACTCACATGGAAACAACACATTTTACATGCGCGAAACAAATTCCGGAACGCTCTAAGATTAATTTACCCTCTAATTTGCCGGAATTCTACAATGACTATGGAAAATAAGGTACTTCTCTACACTGCCGTTCTACGGCCCATTTTGAATTATGATAGTCCTGTGTGGGGTTATGCTGCTAAAAGCAATTTAAAAACGCTTGAAATTTGCCAAAATAAAACCATTCGCATGATTGTTCATGCGAATATGTATATGAGAAATTCAGATATTTATACAAAGCACTGAAACTTCCGACCTTTAAAAGTTATATTAAAAAACTTGCCACAAAATTTTTTGATTCTTTACCTCTAACTAATAACTATCACATTCTTAATCTTGAAAGCTACACTCCCCATGATAACACCAAAAAACCAAGGAGAATTGTCCCCTTGACTCCTATAATCCACCCTAACATTAAATAACGTTATTTGCCTTAAGGCAAATGACCTGCTAAATTTTTATTCTTTAATTCCAAATGTTTTTTCTTTAACTTAATATTAATTACCTAGTTTTACACCACTCACCCAAACAGGCTACTTTTCCATTCAGTAATTCTAATTTTAACATCAGGGCAGCCAATCAAATGCCAGTTCACTTTTCAACATTGTCAAATCACAAGGAACCTTCACAGCTACTACAGGATGAACTTTTCCAACTTTGACTTTCAATTAACCGCACCTCTCCCCTACGTCACAACGAATGCCAGGCTGTTTCTCCTCATCAAGGACATTTAACTCTCCCAGGCACCACTAACATTTATAATACGAGATGGAGGCTCGCTTCGCGAGCCATATGCCCAGCGACACTCAGCGATATAAGTGAATGAAATTGGAGTGAGAAAATTTGGAAAAGTGTTGTTTTTTAATAAAAGGTAGGGTAAATCTGAGGAGAAAAAAGTCGGTGTTTAATCGATTAGAATGTTTCTGGGTATGTGCATGGGCCTCGTTGTGGTGTACTTCTCGATCTTTTGGATCGAGATATTGTCTGAGTTATCTATTTTTGTGAAGAAATTTTTTGCTAGTTTTTTCATGAATTCTTTAATAGTTTTAAATTTAATAGCTTTTCTGAGAGCAGAGTTTCTCATGTACCATTTGGCACATAGAATCTGTCTCAGTGTTTTATTCTGAATTACTTCGAGTTTTTGTATGTGTGTTTTAGCTGCGAAACTCCACACTGGAGAGGCGTAAGTTAGGATTGGTCTTAGAAGTAGAGTATAAATAAGCAATTTATTTGATCTACTTAGTTTAGATCTTTTGTTAATTAGTGGGATAACGTGTGAGCTTTCTTGATGAAGTTCTCACGTATGCGTGTATATATAATGTGTTGTTTAAAATAAAGTTTGTTATCTAACGTAACACCAAGGTATTTGGGGTTCTGCGACCAAGGAATTTTTTCATTGTGTAGGAAAATATCTGGGTATATTAAGCGTATTTTTCTAGTGAAAAAGACTGCTTCCGTTTTTGCCACATTGAGGGCAATTTTCCATTTGGAGAACCAGTCTTCTAAATCTAGGAGGTGTCTGTTGATCGCTCTGGCAGCGAGTTTGGGTTCAGTGTGGGATGCCAAAATTGCTGTGTCGTCTGCGAACATGCATAAAATTCGGTTGTCGTGAGTCGGAATGTCGTTCACGTAGATGTTAAATAAGAGGGGGGAAATCAAAGTTCCCTGCACCACGCCCGCTTCCGTGGGTCTGTGGCTGGAGTAGGTATCGTTGATTCTGACAGAAAAATTTCTGTCAGCTAGATAGGAAGATATTAGTTTGATCAATGGGGGTGGGAAATTATATTTAATTAGTTTAAAGAGCAGGCCTTCTCGCCAAACGCGGTCGAAGGCCTTTTGAATATCTAGGAAAACCGCACCAGTCGATTTTTGGTTTTTGAATCCTGACTCTTATCGTTTTCACTACTCTTAAGAGTTGGTGGGTGGTTGATAGGTCAGGTCGGAATCCCTGTTGTTCCGGTATGAGGAGATTGTTTGTGTCCACATGGTGGTGCAATCTATTCAATATAATTTTCTCGGCTACTTTGCCGAGAATGGAGAGGAGCGCGATCGGGCGAAAACTTTCCGCCCGTGTCGGGTTTCAGTATGGGGATGACTGTTGCGATTTTTCATGCAATCGGGAAGTATCCAATTTTAATTATATTATGGATTATATTTGTTAGTTCAAAGATAGGGATTAGCGGAAGGTGCTTTAGCATGCGGTTAGTAATGCGGTCAATACCCGCTGCTTTGTTAGTTATAACTTTATCGATATGATCGATAATTTCGCTTGGTAGTGGAGGGGATTTTAGTAAAATTATTTTTATTATTCAGATAGGTGTGAACGACATGTGTTATTGCCCTATCTGTGTCATTTGATATATTATTTAATTTAAATTGATCTTGGAGTGAGTCTGCTAAGATCTCACTTTTATCTGCGTCACTATATGCAATTTTGGCAGGGTCTTTAAGGGCCGGTATTGGGGGAGCCTTTTTCCTGGAATCTCGGGCGGCTTTCCAAAGAGCACGTCCTCGGCTTCCAAGCAAGCGAGAGACTCGTCCCATTGTCTTTGTTCGTATTTTGTAACAATTCTCTTGATTTGCTTTTGCAAGTTATTTAATGTATTTTATCGGCAGGGCTTCTCGTGTAGTGCCAGGTTTTCCTGGCCCTATTTCTTTCCTTGAAGAGCTGGTTGAGGTCCCTGCTGATGTAGGTGTGTCATTTTGTTTTAGTGGTTTGGATGCTTTTGTGTAAGCGTGGTGAAGTCGATCAGTGAAGGCGGCGATCTGCTCGTCAATGTCTTATGGCGTGTTTGCATCAGATAGTGTAAAGTTATCTGGTATAGTTAAGTTTTGTGTGAATGAAGTAACTTCATGGACAGACTGGCGGCAGTCAGTAATCACGTGATTTCAACGTCAATAAATAACACGTACGAATTCATAGCATTGGTTTCCTATACGTTTGTTGACGTCGTTCCTGTATCTTAATTTTATTTAATTAAAAACAAATGATATCATTGTATTTTTTGCATTATTCCAGTATATATATATTTGTTAGGAAATATTTTTAACAACTCTTTTACATAATTTTTGTTTTATTCTTCTTTATTTATCTAATTAAGTATTCATTAGTGTTAGCTGGGATATTTATTTATATTTCTTGATTCACTTAGATATAGCTCCTAGTTATTTTAGTGATTAATTAATTTTGTAGTTCTTTATTTCATATTTTTTCACAAGAATAGCTCATGGGTTCGAAACCGTTTCTTTTGAAAAATTTCAATTTGCACGAAATATTAAATTACAGTGCGAAGTTTTCCAGTGCCACTGGAAATCGAAGTGTTGCTGCAAATATATCGAAGGGATTAAAATTATTCGACGATAAATTCGTAAGCAAAATATCATTTACTCTGAGCCTGATTTCTTAAGGGGTCACAGGGGTGTTAAATTTCTCTAGGGGTCTGAAAATATAAACAATTTTCAAACAGGTATAATTTCTTTAAATTGAATTTAAATAATTCAAATCTTTTACACATTACTTATAAAGGAATGGGGCTTCAGAAAAATATAAAATGTTTAAAATATAATCATAATTTTAAAAATTATAAGCATATGAAAATAAGAAATTTTTTTATAAGAAATATTTATTAAGTTTTCCGTCGCGCATTCTGTTTTCTAAAAGAGTAGGTTTAATTACTAGCTATAAGTTGATTTATAAAGGCAAATGTATTCTTAATACTTTGTAGCTACTTTTATATAAATAGAATAATAACTTACATATTTTAATAAATAAAAAATATACATTTTTAAAAAATATTTAAAAAATTGCAATATTTTACAAATATTTTGGGTAAAATCCTAGGAGGACCCACTGCTGTTTTTGGCGCCAAAAATTTTTCGCCAAAAAGCGCCAAATTGAAGGTTTTCAAAAAGGCGTCAATGACGAAAAACTCTTGGGAAGCGCATGCGTCAGCGGAGGGGAGGGGGGATGAAATGGGCGTTTCGCAAAGATGAAATCGAATAAATACATTAAATTAATCATTATATAAAGAAAAAAACGGAGAAAGCAATGAAATTCATTTAAAAAAAGTATTCTAAAACCAGTGTGTACAACATGATTTACATTTTTAAAAAAGGACGAAAGGGGCGTTTCGCAAAGATAAAATCGAAGAAATACATGAAATCAATTTTAAAAAATGTTAAAAAGCACTTACCTTACGCTTGCATTTCGTCATGATCTGTTGGTGGATACACCCTTGCGATGGATGCAAGGACTTTATGAAATTTCTCATTCACCAACTTGTGATCGTAAGATCGCCGCCACATGTCTTATTAACTTTGTCACATATTCTTATTAACTTTCAAGTCATTCATCACGAACTCATTCATGCTCTTGCCAAACCAATATCTCGTCAAACGCAAGATAATAGTTATAGCAAGTTTGCTTTCGCTAAACCAAGTGCCCTTTCTCACACTCCGAACGACGTCGTGGCGATTACCTTTCGACTGGTTGCGGCAACGCCATTCGTAGCCTTCAACCGTTCCCTTTCGCTTTTGCAAACGCATATTTTTTTTACACCTCGAACATTCATAACGAGAAGCAATTAAATTAGCTTTCATACACCATTCTAACGTCTCTTTCTTCCCCTATGTGCCCAGGAGCACAAAGAAACCTATCGTAGCCTCACTTTAAAGTAATTTCCTTTCACACGCCATTCTTAACAACCTCCAGCGAAGTCAAAATGACGTTTTTTCGGAAAAGGCGAAAAATGTTGCACTTTTTTTAGGGTTGCCATTTTTTTCGTTGATTTGAAAATCCAAATTTTTTGATGAAATGGAAAGGTTACCATATTGTAACCTTTATCGCTCAAAATTTGGCGACCAAAAGTGGGTCCTCCTAGGATTCAACCAATATTTTGAAATACAAAAGATATATAATAATAAAATTAGGTAGGGTTTAAAGAGTATGATACATTGTATAATTCTATAAAGTTTTATACATCTGAGGCTAATATTTTAGAAAATAGCTTGCGCAAAGCAAAAAATACTTAATATTTATTATAGAATTTTCATATGCTTATGACTTTTAAAATTATTATTATATTTTAAACATTTTATACTTTTCTGAAGCCCCATTATATTTTAAATAACATGTAAAAGATTCGAATCATTTAATTTAAATTTAAAAGAATTATACCCGTTTGAAAATCGTTTATATTTTCAGATGATTGAATGATGATTTTTTTATTCAGGGCTTTGTTAAAGCCGAAATGAAGAAGAAAGTGACGTACAAGCCATGTGTTCAAATCAGAACAACTTGTCAGGTAAGTTAAAAAATATTTTGTTTTAATTTAGGAACTTTTTTTTAAAACGATTATGATTGCATTACTATTTACTCTTTTATGCTTTAATATAACTCTCATTGTTTTAAAATACAAAATAAAATTCTATGTATTAATATTGATAGTTATTTAATTAAAAGTTGATTTCTCAAAAGATAAAAAGAAATGTGAACGGGCTAATTTATATTTTTTTAATAGCTACATTATTAGTGATAAGTTTATAATTTGATTCTTATTTTTTAGAGTAGCATTGAATATCAATTTCATTTTTTTCTATTTTAATGAATATGCATTATTAAGCTTTAGTAATTCTATAATTATTGCTATTTATGAGTAAATTCTAATTTGATTCCAACACATTAAAAGTAAACACAAGAAATGCAAAACCATTTTTAAAAAGAAATGTAAATTTTTCATTTAAAACTTCAATTCAATAAGGAGTATAATATTGTGTAGACATTAAGATTCTCCCAAATTGTTAGTAATTTTTCTTATAAGGCATAGTATTTTTAATTCAAATACTTTATGACGTGTTTTTATAAACTGTTAATTTTTATTTATTTGAAATTTTCATTTACATGATTTATTTATTTAAATTTATCATCAATGATTAAATTTATCATCAAGTACTTTGTAGATGGTGATAAAAAAACATTAATAGAGTTAAAATTAAATTATTCCATCAATTCACAGAAACAGATTATTATCACAAGTATTATATATTTTTTTAATGAGAAAACAAAATAACAGCACACAATACATTAGATAATCTTCTGTGAACTTTGTATACATACTTGTCTTAATATAATATGTATGGTTATTTAAAAGTATACTCTATATAGTGCTAGTTTTATATAAAGTACAGAATTACTTCTGTTACTTTATTTTGAAGATTTTTAACGTAAGTAAAACTTAAGTTTATTAAGATATTTAACCATTGAAGTATTTTCTAAGTAACTTATTCAAAAACTTGACTTAAGCTTAGCAAAAATTTTGAAGTACTTACATTTCAGTAGAAGTAGAGGGCTTACATCTTTTCAGAATTCTTCGGAAAGATGGACTTTTTGTAAACACAAAATTTGTTGGCACTGATCCAGGTTTTAAGTGCCTGCGATTAGTAAAATTTTGGTATTCGAAACATTTCTCTTCGAAATGATCCGAAAATAGTATAGAAGCATAAGAAGGTACAAATTTTTCCCGCCTAATCTTTGCTATCCATGTTTTTAATAAATCTGGATTTTTTAAAGGAAATTGGAAGCAAGTTTTGTTTCTGCATTTGTCTTTCTTTTTGGAGTTATTGCATCCATATGCTGCACAGTATGTCATTTCTGAACGTCAAAAAAGAATAATTAACTAAAGTTTAAGAGCAAGATAGTAATGTAAACAAATGACGCCGCATGCACGTGCGCAAGAGCTGAACTGGAATCACGTGATCGTGACGTCACATGAATTTAGTCCATTTCCCTCAATTTGTTTTCATGTGTGTGTATCTTTTATTCGGGGGAGGAAAGAAATGTGTGTTGTAATGAAATAGAACGTGACAGTGCATGGCCAATCAACGCTCGTTGTGATGGCGAAGTCTAAGGTGGAGGCGGAGTTATGTCCGTACCTCGTAGGAGTGGGCGGGGCTAGGATGCGATAGCCCGATCTATGAATGTGAATGTTTAAAGTGGTTCCTCTTCTTGTATCAACATCGCATCCCCAGGAGTTATGATCTGCATTAAAATCTCCCATGATGATCGTCGAGGGAAAACTTTGATTCATTAAGATATCTATGTTTTGGTTGAGATTATTAATTGTAAAGAACAATTTCAATTCTAAAATTCTGCGAGCTGCATCTACCCGATGCTGGGCGTTGGAGGAAGAAATTCAGTCTCGAGCCAGTCAATTAAAGTAACTAAGTTTATTCAGAACTACCGAGTGAGAGTGAGAACGTGATTGCTGCACCCTTTTTATATACAGAACATAATGACGTCACACAACCTCTTCAAAGTTACAAAAACGTGGCACCATGCAGCCACTCATTCACACAAATAATTTTTATTCACAACATACTCCCCCCTTTGAGACTTGGGGAGAGTCTGAAACTTATAACAGTTATAATTCAAAAGATCAAGTCTCTTCGGTTCTTTAACCAATCTTCCAGAAGAGGTATATTTTTTTACAATTGTATCATTAGTATTCAAGACCTTTTCAGGTTTAGCACTTTTAACAGAAATTGATTAAAAATTCGCAATCACCAATCACTGTAGACAATTCTTCATATGACAATATTGATTTTCCAAGAGAACGTCTCAATAGTTCCTTGATAATGCGAACCAACCTTTCCCACCAGCCTCCCCACCATGCGGCGGTGGGTGGTATGAATTTCCAAACTATTTTTTTAGTTGATGTTTCTCTCGATATTTTATGCCAATCCAATTTCGCAAGGTCATTGAAAGCACCTCGGAAATTAGTACCATTATCACAGTAAATTAACCTGGGCCTCCCGAGCCTGGCAATGAAACGCCCAAGGGCTAGCAAAAAGGCATCATAAGATAAAGCGTTTACTAATTCAAGATGTAGTGCGCGATAGACTGCGCAAGTAAATAATGTAATCCATACCTTTTTGCCAGTTTTAAAAAACAGAGAGAGAGAGGTCCAGCTAAGTCAATTCCTACAACTTCAAATATCGCGCAATCAGTCACACGGTCTGGTGGTAAAGGTGATGGTCCGCTTGTCAATGATTTTACTTTAAAACGAGCACAAATAAAACGTTCATTCAAAATACTCTTAATAGTTTTTCTAGCTCTGATAATTCAGAACCTTTCTCTAATTAATGATTGCATTATTTGGATTCCTGCATGACAGTTCTTTTTGTGTATAGATCTAATCAAAAGTTTTGTAAAAATTCATTTATCAGGTAACAATATAGGATACAAAAAAGAACTTTCATCATTTCGTTCAGTTATTTTAGATTTTACTCTTAAAATATTATCATTATGAATAAAAGTAACAAATTTTAAAGATTCAACATCAGGTAAATAATATGTTTGACTTAAACGAATCAATTGTTTTTCAGAATTTTCAATTTCAGCAACAGAAAGTTCATGTTCCTTACATTTGTTATAGTCTTTGCGACAATTATTTACAAATCTTAAAATCCATGCAAATACTCTTATCATTTTATCATAATCAGATACATTACATATAAGCAAGGGAGGTGCATCGTTTGCTAGATCAACATTCGCATATTTTTAGTTTTCTTTCTCTCTACGTTAACATCTTGAGGCTCGCAACTGATTTCACCATTTGGCCAATATTCCGAATTTTGTTTCAACCAGGAAGGCCCCTCCCACCATCTAGAATTAAGCATTTGTCGTGGAGAACAACCACGAGATAGTAAATCCGCGATATTCATGTTCCCTGGAACATACTTCCATGACTGAATTTGAGTTAGTTGTCTAATTTCATTTACCCTATTAGCTACAAAAACCGACCAATTTCAATATTCTTTAATCCACCAAAGTGCCGTTGTGGAATAGGACCAAAGAGTATCTTTCAAATCCGGCATATTAAGCGCTTTCAAAATAGAATTTACAAGTCGAACACCTACACAACAAGCCATTAGTTCTAGACGCGGTATACTCAAAAGTTTGAGAGGAGCTACTCTAGACTTCGCTCTAACGAGAATTACGCTAACTCTAGAATCAACTATTGATCGAGCAAAGACGCATCCCGCATATGACCCCTTGCTTGCATCAACAAATACATGTAATTCAGTAAAAATATCAAATTTCATACAACGTGGTACAGTTACATCTTTCAAAATTTGAATTTCATTAAACCATTTCATAAATTTGTTTACAATATTCTGAGGTAGTTCCTGATCCCATGCTTTTTTCTTTTTCCATATTTCCTGCAATAGTAATTTTGGGAGCAATGTAGATGGCGCCAACATTCCAATGGGATCGAAAACTTTTTGTACAGTAGACAAAACTAATCGTTTCGTTATTTTCACTTCGCACGTTAATGAGTCGAAACTCGTGCAACATTTCAAAACATCATTATCCAAGTCCCAAATGATACCTAAAATAAAAGTTTCGCCTGAGTGTTTATCAACACTTTTACTCGCCACATTGCTCTCACAAATACGCAAATTAAAACATCCTTCCGACATAATTAATTTAATCTTCTCTCAATAAATATCTCTATTTCATCAGCACTGAAAACACCAGTTACACAATTATCAACATAAAAGGAAGATTTTAACTTTTATGCAACTTCCTTACATTCAGAATTACAGTTTTCCAAAAGATGCATAATAGATGCATTCAATAAGTAAGGGCTTGAAGACACCCCAAACACAACTCGACAATGCCTGTACACTAATTGTTTTTCATTGCATGGGGGAAAAAAATCTGAGATAATCTCTATCTTTCGGTGCAACAGATAGCATCAAAAACGCCTTTTCAATATCGGCTACAATTCCGACTGGATAAATTCTAAAACGATCTAAAATGTCAGGTATCAGTTCAATAAGGTTTACGCCTTTATATAAACAGTCGTTCAAAGATGGTTTCCCTTTTTCACGGGCCGAAGCATCGAATACGAGTCGTATTTTTGTAGTCGCACTATCTAATTTAACCACAGGTCTATGCGTAAATAATGGCATTCATTGTTCAATTTTACTTCCGGCACACGTTCAATGATATTTAAATCTTCCCATTGCCTAAACACACTTTTATAATCATCAAAAAATTTACCGTTTCTTAATTTATTTATCATCCGTAGATGTCTTTTCCATGTTAGTTCTTTGTTACTGGGCAAATTTTCAGAGTTACTTTCCCATGTGAGTTTAACTTCATATCTTCCATCGGAAAGAATTTTCATTTTATTCTTAAAATCGGTTAATTCAAAATTTTCTTTCGTATTCTCATTAAGTAAGGGATCCGTTATTCCTAAAACATCAAGTTCCCATAATTCTTTAACGCTAACATTCCGAACATACAAAGACGATGTCGTTAGCATAAGGTTTCTATCGTTCGAACATACTTTTCCAATTACCGTCCATCCTAGTTTAGTTTCAATAGCTGTTAAACCCGAATCAAATTCAATTAAATTCCCAGTCAATAATTTTCCTATATTATCATCCCAAATCAAAAGCCCAATTTCCGTTTCTTTACAATTTAAATCCGATAAAATAATTTCTTTATTTTTTAACTCATTTAAAATACGCTTATCCTCAATCTTAGAAATAAATCCACATATTTTCTTTTCGGATAGCACTTCAAAACAACATGCATAAGAGTATGAAATCACTGACCTCAATAGAAAACACGCTGTGATGTTTCGGTTTAGTTTCATTGCCCCCGAATGGAGAATGAGAGAGAGAGAGAGAATTATAGTTTCCTCTCTAAGTGGAGTGGCCTTCAAAATACTAGTAACACTTTCACTAATGTAGCTATTTTCACAAGCGGTATCAATCAGAACTCTAACTTTCCTTTCCTGATCTTTAATGCGAATGAAAACGCAGAGAGTTTGAAAGTAAATACTTTGGTTTCTGTTGCAGTTACTTGATAGAGAGTTCTCAGTTTTTATGGAACACAATTTTTGATCATAATTCTTCTTTAATTTTGGACACATAATTTCAAAATGAGAATAATTACATTTAGAACAATTAATATCATTTTTAATATCACAATTTTACTCAAATGACCAGATCTATTTAAACAAATAAAACAAGCACCTTTTTTAATAACAATTGTCTCTTAGTATTTAAAGATATTTTCTAGCATTAAAGCAATTTTCACTGGGATGATATTTCTCACAAAATACACAGTTATTGATTTTCTTACCTGAGGACTTTTCGGAACTCGCCAGAGCTGATGCAGTCATTAATTCAGTCGGCTTAACCCTTTCAGTTGGGGAATCTCTTTTTCGGATAGGAGTTCCAAAACCGGATTTTGCCAGCTGCACCATCTCTTCCCCTTGGACTTCCAGGCGATCGAAAGTCATTAAGTGTTCTAGAGTTCGCGATCCTTTAGCGTCTGTTTCAGTATTCCATTTTCTTTCCCAGGCCATCAGGATTTCCTCGGGTAAGCAGGACTCGACCAATGGTGTAAGGAAATCTCCATATTTTTCTTGTGTTCGTCCAAAGCTCTCCAACGACCGTAATTTCCGTTCAAGTTCATCGTACAAGGTGGACAAATCAGTTTTCGTTCTTCCAGAAACAGCGTTCTTCATTACTAAATTTAAAAGTTCACGTATGTAAATTTGTACTAACAAATCTTCACGACCGAATCTCTCTTTTAATTGATCAATGGCTTTAGGATAATTTTCCGCCGTTGCAGGGAAACTCAACACTAATCGTTCTGCTTTCGATTTCGGTTCCACGGATTGCAATAAATATTGCATTTTGTCTTCTTCCGCAATGCTTTTATCATTGTGAATTTTCTGAAACTGACTCCAAAAGGCCAAAAAGTCTTTAGCTTCACCGCTGAACTTCTTCAGTTCGATTTTCGGTAATTTTAAAGCTTCTCTTTTCAGTTTCGGTAGGAAAAACGGTTTCTCGTATTTTCAAATCTACTCGAGTACACATTTCGATGTAGCGGTCACGGTAGTTTTCTGCGTCTTCCATATCATCTAAATATTCTTGCACGGCATCTTCTGTATCCAAGAGTTGTTCAGAAATTTGATTCTGACAAGTGTCGAGTCTCTGAAATTTATTCATAAATTGAGTTTTCAGAATCGAAAGTTGATTCATATCGATATTTTCTTTTATGAGTTCGGTTTCAATCTTTTTCAGACTGAGAGGAAATGCTGTGGTGGATTGTAGAGTGTGCGAATAGGTCCACGTCTACTGCGAAAATGAATGATTGGCATCGTATTCAAAGCAAGCGCCGATGTTGGCGAGAAATTGGCTACGCTCTGTAACCCTGCAGAATGTCATCCCCCTCTTTCCTTCCCCTCTCCTCTTCTAAAAAAGTGCTCTTTATTTAACGACTTCCAAGAATGCGTTACCCTTAGCTTTCAGTAAGTACCTTAAATTAATGCATATTTTCCGTGATATTGTATGAGGTGTAGTCTTCATTAAACGATAAATACCTTCTGAGGGAATTGCACGAGTGAAGAATATCATGTTAATGTTTTATTCAACATGAATTTCTTTTGCTTTTTTCAAAAATTTTTATAAAATGAAAACAGATTACGTTTCAAAGTTAAGATATTCCAATTTAATTGACGATATCTCGTCATTTCGTCATGGTTCTTTGCTTAAATATTTTTCTTTTATTAATGTGAAAGGTATTTTTCTTCGGTAAAATTTGTGTTGCGTAGTAATTTAATTTTTGCATAATTTTTAAAAATAATTTCATATTTAAGTAACCATAACACTTTTTGTGCATAACTTTGATGGGTTATCCAATTCCTATTTTTGACCTGAACAAAATATTTGTTTTTTGTTTTTTATGTATAAAACGAGGTTTAAAAAGGGAACCTATTTTGATAAAATGTATGTAAGGCATCGAACAAAATTTTGGGAAAATATATATTTTTTTTTGATGAAAGCAAATATAACATTTTCGAATCAGATGGCTAGCAAAAAGTTTGACGGAAATCAAATACAGCAATGCATGTCAAAAATTTACGGCCTACTATCAAATATGAAGGGAGTAACCAAATTGTCTGGGGCTGCATGGCAAGCTCTGGTGTCGGGAATTTACATTTTAATGAAGGTATAATGAATAAATGTCTATCTTGACATTCTCAAGCGAAACTTAAGGCAAAGTGCGAGCAAGCTGAGAATCTCAGGACAGTTTAAAGTATATCAAGAAAATTATCAGAAACATACTGCAGATATTTGCAAGTTACGGGTCTTGTACCGCTGTCCTAGTGTTATTAAGACTCCTGCCCGAAGACCAGGTCTTAATCCCTTTGAACATGTGTGAGATTATTTGCAGCAAAAACTATGAGTACCAAATTTCTAACAAGCAGGATTTGAGAAAATATTTGGTCAAAAAGTGGACCTAAATCGATATATCGTTTTGCAAAAAATTGATCTTATCCATGCCAAATAGACTTCGAGAGGTCATAAAAAGCAAGGAGGGCTGAACAAGATATTGATTTCTAGGTTTGAATTTTTTTTCTTAATTTATTGAGAAGTGTCCTAATACTTTTTTGAGCCCGTTTTTTAACTCTATCGCTTTTATTTCCAATTTTAGCCATAATTGCATTAATGTATGAGTTTTGTTCAAATTATTATTTGTATTTAACAAAATAACGTTTACTTTTTTTTGGTTTCATTTGTATGTTTAAGTAAAATATTACGATAAAAATATATGAGCTGGTAGTGTGTCCCATTTTTGACAGACTGTATATAGTCAAAAATGTAACATGTTTTATTAGATTTAAATAGGAAAAAAATATGAAGCCAAAGGAAACCTTATTGGAAATGAAATAGTTCAAGCATACTTAAACCACAAAAATTTCATTGGTTTAAAGTCTATTTATGTATTGCAAACATGACTATTTTTAGTGTCACACTTTAAAGCTGAATGGTAAAATATGTACAGATATAATTACACATTATTAATATAATTAATTCATTAAAACTTCCAAATTCTTAATTTAATCTAAAATTTGAAAAAATAAACTGATTATTTTTAATACTTAAATTCTCAGATAAAAGTGAATAATGCTAAAGAGTACAAAAAAAAAAAATCTTAAACTGTATTTCAATTTATTTATATTACTCAGTAGAAGAATAGTTAAAATTTTATCACACATAAATATATTCACTTGTAAATCGGCTTACAAATGATTTCCATCTTGAGAAATATTATCAATTATTAAAGGATTTATTTAGGTTTATAATATGTAGGTGGTTCAAAAAGCTTTTAGACTTGATTAGAAAATTATGAGTTAAGATGAGCATTCATCATCATTTAAAGACTTGTTTTCCTGAATACACATGTGCTTTGCAGCCAGAGGGTTGTATTTTTAAAAGTTGTGAGCAAATTTTATAAATAAATTTATTTTTTATAGTGAAGTCTAAAAACTTCTTGAACCACCCTTGTTTTAGCCACCAAAGAGGAAACTTTTAGTTACTGTATAAAGGTGTCATCTGGCTAAGTTTTCAAATTTTATCACCAATCATAATATTTGTAATAAATGAATAATAAAATATCTTTTTGTGGTGGCTAAAACTGCATGCAAAAACAATTTTTTAAGAAATGAGTTCATTAGTGTTAAAAGCAGGCTTAAGCAATGGTACATATTGACTTTCTCATTGATTCCAGTTTTTAGTTTATTGATATATACTTGCTGCTTTTAATGGGTTAATTAACTTCAGTTTTAATGGATTCGCTTAAAACTCTGCTCAATAGTCTATCAAAAAGTTTTACAGATCCTGCTTAATGACATTATTATTTTAAATAAAATTTTCAAATAAAAGATATCTTTGATATGTGTTCTTTCTCTCTGAATGAAATAAAGTTTCCATCCATTAATAGAAGAGAAAATATGAAAAATGTCAAAACTGTATAAAAATTGAAGACAGTGAGGTTTTTTTTGGTTAAAATGCTGATGAATAATGTTCAAATAAATTTCACCATGAATTTATTACAATAAATTAGAATGGTATGAATTTTTTCAGTTTTTATATAAAAATGCATAAATTGAGCTTGATTTTGAAATATGATTAGTTTTAAATATATCCCAATAGTATAATAGTAAAGAAAAAATTGTAGTCTCACTTTACACACAATCTTAATCAAGCTTCTAGAATGTAATATCAAATAAATATACATTAAAATTTTTTTATGAAAAATGTTTCTACAAGTGTAATACTGTTTATTTTAGTTTGGAAGTTTTTTAAAGCATAGATTTTTATGCACCAAAGTTTGCTTAATTAATTTTGTTACATATCTTTTTTTGTTTTTTTGTGTGTGTGTTTTTACATTACGTCAAGGAAGAGGCCATTTCCTTGTGAATAGCCCAATGCAAACAAACCTTTGCAGAAAAGTTGTCAGATGATAAAAGGTCAAATTTGTGCTGACCAGAAAAGCAAAAACTGTCTGATTAAAATTCATAACCTCTCCTTTAAGAGACAGAAGACAGTCAGGAGTGTTTTTCATACCAATTCGGTGTCTCTGTAGATAATCATGTCCTGTCACTGTTTTAAAATTTGCAGAGAAGATTTGTCTGGGAAGATTTATCGGGACAATGTTTTTATAATGTAAAAGATTTCAGATTTTCAATTGCATTTCAAAAATAAATCGTAAGAAATATTTATTTTTGAAACATGTTTGCTTTAAATTATGACAATTACTATTAAGAGATTCATTAAAATTTTATTACGTCTTATGTGTTTCTTCGCAGACATTATCTACAATACAATAATAGTGTTCATTGATTGGTGATGGAATTTTTCATTGTGTACCATTGATCAATGTGATGACTAATTGAATAAAATCTGATTGTATTTCTTTATGTTATTGGTAAAATAATAAAGGGTTACAAACACTATCTAAATATCTTTAATACTTGGAAACCAAAGAAACATGACAGGCACGTGAAAGAGTTATAATTTGATATGAATATATGTAAATAGTAGGTAATTTTTTGCTTCTTAGTTACAAAATGAATTTTTTACAAATCTCTTTTTTTTTTCATCAAAACAATCACATTACAGGCAATATTCTTGTGTTTTACAAATTAGTCTTTCAAATAAATAAAATGTTTAATTATATTTGATGAATATTGTGCACCATAACAGAATCAAGATATTATTCAGAATATTTTGTAAATATATTGAATTTTATCTTTAATTATAGATGTTACACATTCTCTTATAATCCTTGTTTTACAGCAAACTTTAAGATTCCTCTTTATCCTTTTATAAATATGTAACTGCCCATTTACATCACACATTATTATTAAATTGATTGTTTGTGGAGATAGAGATCTCTTTCCACAATAGAATTTAAATTATACATAGCATCTTATTTGTTTTGTTGGGCAAAAGAAAAAAATGAACACTCTCTAAATTAAGCTTCTATGTTTTAAGATGATAATAAAACATAATTGGAGCAAAATTCCTGCTTAATGAAGAAAACATGTGGCTATAAATTTATCCTCTACGCTTTAATAGAATATGTTTAGTTTTAAGCAATTTTTGTTAAAGTTTTCAATATTTTTAGTAATTTGTGTTTTAATAGCATTATTAGAAGCCATTGATTTAGAACCTTAACTTTATTCATAATTTCTTAAAGAGTTTCTCCTCTTTATAATATTGGAAATCACTTTTGATAACATGTTCAAGATATTCATTTATAAATTCAAAATAATTATGACAACTACAACATTATTATTTTGCAAGTCATTAGTTTTATTGTAGCTAAAACTAGATATAACAATTTTTTTTTACTATATTTAAAAGCTATTTTAAGTATTAGTACTCCTTATCAAAAAGAATTGAACATAATTGTTAAATATTTTAGTAAAATTAATTATATAAGATATATTTATGAAATGAACAGTACAATATTCAATAGAGCTTTTAACATTTTTTTTATATGGAATAGGAAATTATTTATATCATTAATTATATGTAATACATGGCTTTCTTTAAAATTATTATTTCTTAGAATATCCTTATTTCTCTTTTTGTTCATAAAAATATTTGATTTATTTAATATTATATGCCTTTTAAAGTTGGAACATAATTCAGTAACTTTAGAATCTATTATATATTTGTTCTTCTACTTACTCTTTTATTGCTTTTACCTTTTGTTCTTTTAATTTTAAAAAAATTATCTTTATTATAAAAATATATCTTATTTTTTTGTTGAATGTACTATAAGACATGTCTTCTAAAGTCCCTGGCATTCACTCCATTAAACAATTTTGTATTGTATTATTGTATGTAATAGTTTTCCCTCTCCACAATCTGTTATTTTAACTATGTTATAATCTAAGAAAAGAGTTTATGAAATGTTTTGTAGAAATAAAAAAATTGCAATAAACAAACAAATTTTTTTTAATGAATTGCTGAAAAATACCACAGGAATTAAGGGATTTTTTAAAATATTACAAGTCTAAAAAATTTTCTCTTAAGGTTAATCCCTTTCATAAGTGAAATGTTCAAGTGTGATGGAATTGAAGGAAGACTACAAATTGCAAAACGACTATTTGAATATATTTATTTATATTTCTGTCTATCCCCTGAGTAAAAATGGATAAAATAAAGCCATTTTGCTTTTAAAAAGTACAATTTTGGGGAAACCATTAGGGAAAAATTATTGCAATTTGTTTCAAAAGCAACCCAGTAGCTGTAGTCGAATGTTCGCGATCTTTAAGGTTGTAAGTGCGATTCTCGATACCAATGAATATCAACGTACTAGTACCGTGGTGATAACTTTATATTGAAACACGTATGTTGTTTTCCCCGAAGTAATACTCTCCTTGTGGAAAAATTGAATTTCGCAGGCAGTTTGCTTCTTAGCATGAACTTAAAAGGTAATCCTAGAAGATGCGACCAGGATTACCAGATTGGCACTTGGCGAAAATATATCGCCAAGGAACTATCGGGAAGTCTCTGGGATCGACCCTTCTGGAAATTTCCATGAGGTTGTATAAAGGACTTTTGAGACAAAGGTCGAGTTTGTTCAGAAGAGAGATCAGTCGTATTCGTTGACTGCAATAAGAGAAACCTGTCTGGGTCCTTGCTAGTGGAACTGTTTAGCCATTTTTGGATAGTCGTAAAGCTTGTGTATAGCGAGTGGGGTTATCGTTTTTGTAAATTATCTGTTATAATATTTTTTGTGTGTATACGTCGTGTAGTCATCTGTTCATCCTTGCCTATTAATAAAACCGTTACAATTCAAATAATTGGAGTCGTCGGCTGATTTACACCCACGCAAAATTACAACTTCCACGTGACGTGGAAATTAGGCGAGTAAGGAGTAAGTTCTGGTATCATTTTCTTTACTTGAATGTGGTCAGAGGATACGTGGTCCACCTCAAAAACACTTGTGATGTTGGACTAAACCAAGGCTTTGACTAAACTCCCAAACAGTTTGTAATTTCCGAAAATATTTGTGTTTTAAATTACCGAGTTTGATTCATTTGCATTGTTTACAACTTCCACGATGTTTTTCCTGATTCTTAACGTCTTTATGCTGCAGGATTTCATTAGAATGGATATCTTAAAACCTTACGGTAAAAGAATTAACGAAATTAGTTAACATTGTCATCTACTTCACGCGTTATCGTCTACGAGAAAATCAAATCATTACCAGAAAAAGGACTCTAAAATTCCATTTATTATTTTTTACAAAAGATGGAAAATTTTAGTTAATTCTCAAAACAGTGGTTTTTTTTTTTTTTTATTGAAATATAATCAAGTTTTGAAACTTTTTTTAAAAATTTCACATAGCAGAGGGTTTTGACAATAAAATAGCTATCACAACAGAACAAAAGCATAAATTTAAAACTAGTCATTTCCTCAGTCGACATCTTGCTTCCTAATATACACTGCTGGCCACCGTAAATGCAACACCAAGAAATAGCACAACAAAATTTATTTTGTAGATAACATGTTGACCAAATATCAAATGATTAAATTTATAGACTTCTGGGAAGTGTGGTTCCTGCCAGAATCAGTAGCCAGAGTAGGCGCCATTGTTGGAGATCACCGCTGCCACACGTCTCGGCATTGATTCAAAGAGACTTTGGATGTGTTTTTGGGATACAGCAGACCAAGCAGCTTCCACACGTTGCAAAGTTGATCTGGTGTGGCAGCTGGGGGTGTAATCTGGGTCAATCTTTGAGCAGCCATGGACCACATGTTTTCTATCGGCGAAAGATCTGGAGAGTGAGACGGCCAGGGAAGCAATTAAATCTGGTGATTGACGAAGAACCTTTGGACATTGCGTGCCACGTGTGGTCTCGCATTATCCTGTTGAAATATGGCTGTGGCCAAGCCCTGAAGGCAAGGAAGGACAACTGGCTCCAACACGGAAATGTAGCGCTGGCTGTTTAAAGTACCGGCAATGCGTACTAGAGGAGTGCGAGAGTGATATCCAATACCGCCCCAGACCATAATACCCGGTGCAGGACCAGTGTGGTGGTGTTCAGCATCCTCTCTCCACGGTGTCTCCAGACTCGAATCCGACTATCGTGGTGTTGCAGACAGATGCGTGACTCGTCAGTAAGGAACGCTTTATTCCATACTGCCGCCCACATCCTTCTTTCATTTCACTATTGGCGGCGGAGACGTCTGTGGTTCTGCGTCAAGGGTAGACCAAGGAATGGACGTCTTGCGGACAGACCACTCTGCTGTAAACGGCGTCGAATGGTACGCGCAGGCACTGAATGATACGTTACAGACTCAATGTCCTATGCTACGGTTCGTGATGTAACTGAATGATCCGTCACTGCTATGCGCACAATTTGCCTGTCCCCACGTGAAGTAGTGCACTGAGGTGGATGCGATCGACCACGTCGGTCCGTCGTACCCTCCTGCATCCAACGGTCACATACCCGCATTTCAGTTGTTTGTTTTCATCCAACACGGTTACCGATTTTCCTGAAAGATAATCCACAATATATCTCGGTAGGCCACTATCATTCCTCTGTCGAACTCGAATACTTGATCGAAAGCTGATCGCTGTTTTCTACGAGGCATAACTGATCGTTTTTTGAAAAAACCGCAAGAAAAAGACAATTGCCGAACTTGAAATCGTCGAAATCTCCAAGTCTTAAATAGTGCATTGAGGTGGCACCACAGGCGCGCGTGATGTGTGTCTGCGCTGAAATTCTAATCATTTGCATATCTCACCTTCGCTAATGCATGTTGTAAATTTCATGTTATTTGCATGCTTCATTCAGGGTGTTGCATTTACGGTGGCCAGCAGTGTAGGTCAGAAATAGTTGTTCCGTGGAGAGCACTGCAAAGGAGAATGATCCTGACAAGTTGACTTTGACAGATGGGGCCGTACCGGATCAGAAGCTAACTTGAACCTGTGTAAATATGCGGCAAGACAAGCACTTTCTATGAAAAGTCGGAATTGAGCCATGTTGCTTGGCTAGTCGGGGATGCTATCTGGGTCGAGACTCTTCCACTTTTTTTGTTAGAAATTCTTTTTATAAAGGTTTTTCTTTTGAAAACTCGTTTAAAGGTTGAAAAAGGGGCGGGTTATTATTGCCTTGTTCAACAGAGGCACCTTTTTTGGCCAATAAATCAACTATTTCACTTCCTAAAATTTCGCTGTGAGAAGGGATTCAGTGAAGGTTGACAGATTTTTGCCCAGCTGTTGTAATATTTTTAGAGATGAGGCATTTCAATATATCTCCAGAAAAGGGATTTTTTTTTAAAATTTTATTGAGTAGAGATTTTCTTGCGAGTCAAAAAGAATAACAATATTTCAGAATTTGTCAAGCTCTTCCAAGGTGACTCAAATTAGAGTAATTTCTCCGTCATAGGTTCTTATAGTAAGCACCCACAGGGTTATAAGGGAGAAAGAACTCTTCAGTAAAAACTTTTCAATCAGGTTTAGGGTAAAGGGTATCCATTGTTTCCATAGCAAGCGTGCGTAGAAGAGCAGTGGGTGTATCCTGCTTCACAACTCTTGTCCAAGGCACAAACTCAATTTAATTTGAAACAGTGAAGAGAGTTTATAAGTTTAATGTGTGATTTTCAGGTGGGAGATGTCCATGTGAAGCTAACGCTCTGAATAAATCCGTTTTGCATTTTTAAGTTGCCAGGGGTGTGTTGGTAATCAGAGCAAAATTATTAGTCTGCATCAGTTTTTTGTGCAGTAAAATGGCTTTCTTTTTAAAACAATCCCCAAGGGATTAATACCATTGAGTACTCGCACCAAGATTGAATTAATCGGTGTAGTTTTTACAGCTCCAATTATGGGTGTAAACCTGGTTTTGCAAAACTTCTAACATAAACTGAAAAACCTCTTGATTTACCTCTAATTTAAACTTAGTTTTGAAACACTGATTAGATCGAAAATTATTGTACTTATACTTTTATTAAATTTATTTTTTCAGAAATTTAAGGTAAAAATGGAATTGGAGGTTTTGCTTCGTGTAACAGTTTTTACAAAGACCTGCTTTTATCTATTTTCAATGTTTAAAGTTACTAGGTTTCTGCCGTGAAAAATACGCCTTTAAGTATTCATTTACATTCCAAATACTGTATTGGTACACCATGAAAACTTACAAGGGCAACGGTCTCTCTCAGGATCAAGTAAGTTCAATCTAATTCAGAAAAGGAAAGTGGGGTGCTCTTTTGGAAAGGGACATAGTGAATGAAACAATGCAGAAAATGAAATTATGTGAGTGTACCAAATAATGTATGAAATATTGTGAAATTATTTAGTTTTCATAGAATATTTTCTCGTTACATTTTAAGCAAGTATTCGCATTGAGGAACTCAAAATATTGATGAATGCTGGAGTGGTAAATTATAGTATTCCAAAGAATGTCAAAAGGGATTTGTTTTTCTGTGTGAGAAATCTCGAAATTGGAGCCTTTAATGTTATTTTGTTTTACTGTATATTCTAACTGTGGTCTATGTTTTTTCATGATTTTGATATTGATATGCGGGACTATTTTTATTTTTTCAGAGGAATAGGAGAATTTAGAAAACTGCTGCAGAATTTGCTTGAATTATGCCTACACAAGGAAGAAAACTCAAGTCGTACAAAATTCCAAAATACCTGTGAAAAAAATAGAGAAAAACAAGACGAACTTCATAAATGTGCAGTGTTTCAGTGAAGTTTTCTGCTTAAATGTAGAAGTTATTTTAATAATGCCCTGAAGTGAAAATTATCTAATCTCAAACTACTATTTTCTTCAGATAAGGCTAGTAGTAATAATCAGTAGCTACAGAAAGAAATTGCTGAAAACGTTCTGCATAAGAATTGTCAGTATATTTTCATTAGGATAGTTATAATTTTCTTAAAAGATAAAATTTAATAAACTGTTTTGTATAAATTGTCTCAAGAAAAAACAGTTTAGTCAAACGAAACTTAGGGAAATATTTTTGGTGAGATAAGATTTTCAATTTTGAAACTAGCAAGATGGCTGACCTTCGAGATAATCTTCACTTCAGTATTCAGTCAAACGAAAGACCTCATGTTTGTAAAATATGCCAAAAGGCTTTCTGTCAACGCTCTTCTTTAATTGTACATTTACGTATTCATACTAAGGAAAAGCCTCATGTTTGTAAAATATGCAACAAAGCTTTCGCTCAAAGTGGTACTTTAAAAACCCATTTACGTATTCATACCAAGGAAAGGCCTCATGTCTGTAAAATATGCCAAAAGGCTTTCTCTCAACGTTGTTCTTTAATTGTGCATTTACGTATTCATACCAAGGAAAAGCCTCATGTTTGTGAAATATGCAACAAGGCTTTTCATCAAAGTGGTAATTTAAAAAGACATTTACGTTTTCATACTAAGGAAAAGTTTCATGTTTGTGAAATATGCAACCAGGTTTTCGACCAAAATGTTCTTTTGAAAAAGCATTTACGTATTCACACTTCGAAAAAAACTCATGTTTGTAAAATATGCCAAACGGCTTTCTCTCAACGTGGTTCTTTAAATAAACATTTACGTATTCATACCAAGGAAAAACCTTACGTTTGTGAAACATGCAACAAGGCTTTCTCTCAAAATGGAAGTTTAATTTCACATTTACGTACTCATACCAAGGAAAAACCTTTTGCTTGTGAAATCTGCAATAAGGCTTTCTCTCATCGTAGTACTTTAAATAAACATTTACGTATTCATACTGAGGACAAGCCTCATGTTTGTGAAATATGCAATAAGGCTTTTCATCAAAGTGGTAATTTAAAAAGACATTTACGTTTTCATACTAACGAAAAGCCTTATGTTTGTGAAATCTGTAATAAGGCTTTCTCTCAAAAAAGTAATTTAAAAATCCATTTGCACAGCAGACAAATTGAAGCTTACGATGTTTATGTATAATGTAACAGTTTATTTTCCAAAACATTCAGTTTCAATAGTTTTCATCCTTTAAAGCTAGTTTTATATTTGTGATATTTCCAGAAAGATATCACAAAAAGCCATTGAAAAGTTATTTTCATTTTGGCAAATAAAGATGAAAGTTATGTGACTCCACATGGATTATTACTCCACATGGATGTGGAGTAAGAGAAATATGTTTATTATGTAGCATATATTTCAGAGCCCCCAGAATTTGTGAAGTTTTCATTTTTTTAAAATACTTTTTGTGACAGAAGTGTGTTAATTTTGACCAATAAAAATAAATTCTACTTTAAATATTTCAATCATTTTAAATTTCTAAGAAATTTATTTTTGGATTCATATATATGTGTGAGTATTGCTTTTATTGTAGAATTATTTATCCTGTATGCTTGTTTCTAGAACTTATTTACCTTTGTATGTATATATCACTCCCAATACAGATAATACAAGGTGGTTGTAATTAAAGTTACACTTTTCAGAGGCCTGTAGAACCTGTTCTGCTAATCGGATTTTGATGAAACTTGGAATACATGCTATATGGACCATGGCGAAAACATTTCGGCAGTAAAAAATTAGTACAAATTTTGACCATCAGGTGGCTTTTATCGAATTTTCCTCACACAAATCCGTAAAACCGCTATATAAACTTGCAGTCATAGCCTGATAATCATTCAGCGTTCGTTTGTCATCATTAATCATGCCCGTATAAAAAAAAAACCGAGTCTTTATTGCTAAAACTGTTTTATCAGAACGGCAGCAACCACTTAGCTGGTCTGCGTGAATATTGCTGTTTAAAGCAGGGGTATCCAACACGTGGCCCGCCGACTCTTTTTAAATGTCATATTGAAGTTTATTCATTTAGAAATTTATTTGAGGGGAAATTATATATATATATATATATATATATATATATATATATATATATATATATATATATATACATGTATTTGCCTGTTACCTGTTCTTCTTTTAAAATAAATCCTTTCTGATAATGGAAATGTCCTTTAGATTAAAATAGATTTATATTTTATCAAACAATTGCATTTGATTTTACTATAATAAATTACTTTTTTAATAAATTTCGAATTGCAATATGCATATCCTTTACTATGGATGGTACATGATTCTCTGTGTGTGACTTTGCTTTCTCCTCCTTTTCTATTTGAGTGCCCAAAAAGCAAGAGGCGATCAGAGATGTTTTTTAAAGTTTAAAAAATATTAAGGACGGTTAAGATAAAGGACAATGTATACTTAATCGTTTGCGAATAACAGCATTATCAAATTTCAACAATGAGTAACGAAAGATCAATTCAATAGGAACACCGTAATCTTCAAGAAAATGGCAACTGTGATATTTTAAACATTATT
>BMAU01003914.1:0-13816 GCA_019973935.1 Trichonephila clavipes
TTAACGGATTGGCAATATTTGAAAAAATCTACCTTATATTTATGTCAACAACTGTTATTAACCATTGTTGCAAAATGAAGTGAAATAAAAGTGCCGCTAGGCGGCGTTGTTTTTGTGACGTCAGTCTGCGAGCTGACGAATATATTCAGAGTACTGGTTGGACGCTCGGCGGTTGCCGAACGTTTATTTTTTATTTAGTTTAATGTGCCGTCCTCAGTAGAATAAAAGAATTATCTTGAAAGACGTCTAGTCTTATTTTGACCAAAGTTACTCAGCATCTGGTAGATGTACCTGCAATTGAATTTCTAGAACATAGTGGCGTCCGCGACAGGATTCGAGTACTTTGGATTTGAATATTTTAGTTGAACTCTGAATTTTTATATCGAAAATGAATTTAAATGCTTTAAAAGCACAACGAAAAGGACTGAGGACGGCTTTTTCTAATTGTTTGAAGAAAATCGAATCTGAATTAGCACAGGAACTCTGCAATTTTGAGGCACTTTCGGTTTTGAAAATTCAATTCAACGATAAATTTGCGAGAATGGACTCTTGCCAGAACGCGATTTCAGAAACATTGTTGTTGTCTGATGATGGTGAGCATTTATTCGCTGAAGATTTGGAAGATGCTGAAATCTACCGAGAAAAGTTCTGGGAGCTTACTACGAAAATAGAACTGAAGTCGCAACAGTGTACTGTTCTGAGCGATAAAGAATCAAGGAAATTTAAACTCCCAAAAATCGAACTAAAAAAGTTCAATGGAGAGGCGAAAGAGTATTTGACCTTTTGGAGCCAATTTCAAAAGATACACAAAGATAGAGGAATTGCGGCAGAGGATAAAATGCAGTATTTGTTACAATCGATGGAGCCAGGGTCCAAAGCAGAGAGATTAGTACTAAGTTTCCCTGCTACTGCTGCAAATTACCCAAAGGCGATAGATCAACTGAAAGAAAGATTTGGACGAGAAGACTTATTAGTACAAATCCACGTTCGAGACCTGTTAACTTTGGTTATGAAAAATGCTGCTGCCGGAAGAGAGAAGGCAGATTTACCCTTACTTTATGATGAACTTGAAAGTAAATTGAGATCCTTGGAGAGCTTGGGGAAGACTCAAGATAAATACGGAGATTTTCTGACGCCCTTAGTGGAGAGCTGCCTGCCTGAGGAAGTGTTGGTCGCCTGGGAAAGAAGCAGAAATCATCAAACAGAATCCGAGGGATCCCGTTCTTTAGAACAGTTGATGAACTTTCTTCGGCAAGAGGTGAAAGGAGAGGAGATAGTTCTTTTGGCACGGACCGGCCTCACCCTCCACCAGAATCCACGAAAAAAGGATTATCATGCAACACAGGTAAATAAGTTAGAAACGACGACAGCAGCAGCTTTAGTAAATATGGACAACCCAGGTAAGAGAATTTTAAAATGTAATTTTTGTAATAAGTCGCATCCAAGTGAAAAATGTTACTCAACAAAGAAAATGACAATAGCTGTTAAGCAAAATTTATTGTTAAAAAAAGGGGCATGCTTTTCTTGTCTCAAAACTGGTCATTTAAGTAAATTCTGTAATATTAAAAATCAATTAAATTGTTCTCATTGTAATAACCATCACTTTGAAATAATGTGTTCTGAAAAAGAAATGAAAACGAAATCTATTCAAAAATCGGAAAGTTCTCTCTCTAACTTCAGCAAAAGCAAAACTGTATTTTTGCAAACGCTTTGCGTTATTATTCGGTGTCAAGGTCAGGAAAAGTTAATCCGTGCTGTGATTGATAGTGGATCTCAAAGTACTTACGTTAGCGAAAATGTAATAACTCATCTGAAAGCACTTCCGCTTAGAAGCGAAACAGTAATTCATGCTTTCTTTGGGGGGGGGAGAGAAACAAAACAAAAAAAAACATGATATATTTCCGGTAGAGGTTAGTAATTTAAATAAGACGTATACTTGTAGTTTTGAAGCTTTTTCTGAAAAAATGATTTGCGGATTTTTCCGAAGATTGAAGATAAACAAGTCTTGAATGATGTAAATAGAAAGAAAATAAATTTTACTGATTCTTTTCGAAGGGAAACGGAAATCAATCTTTTAATCGGTGCAGATGTCTTAGGAAAATTATTAACAGGGAATTCTCTGTAGAATTAGAGTCCGGCTTAACTGCCGTAGAAACCAAACTAGGTTGGGCAGTATTTGGAAAGGGTTCATGTGTAAAGGATAATATTTTAACAACATTATCGATGCATTCTATGAACATACCAGTTAATAAACTTTGGGAACTTGAGGTCTTAGGAATTTCCAGTCCTACTGAAATTGAAAAACAGAAAAATGAACTTAGCTTAAATTATTTTAATAACAAAATGAAAATTCTTTCCGACGGAAGGTATGAAGTAGAACTCCCTTGGAAGTATGACTCATTGAAGTTACCAAGTAATAAAGAATTGGTCTGGAAACGACATGAAGGAATGATAAATAAATTTGGATGCGGGAAATTTTTTATTGATTATCAAAAGGTATTTCAGGATTGGGAAAAATTGAACATTATTGAACGCGTATCAGATTTAGAATTGAATAAAGAATGCCATTATTTGGCTCACAGACCAGTTATTAAATTAGATAGTCAAACGACCAAAATTCGCCCCGTTTTTGATGCCTCGGCCTCCGAAAAAGGGAAACCTTCTTTAAATGAATGTTTATTAAAGGGAACTAATTTGATAGAGCTAATACCTGATATTCTCGATCAATTTAGAATGTATCCAATCGGTATTAGTGCGGATATAGAGAAGGCTTTCTTAATGCTGTCTGTAGCACCGAAAGACAGAGATTTTCTTAGATTTTTTTCCCGTGTAGTGAAGGGCGGATCGTGTATAGGCACTGCGAAGTTGTGTTTGGTGTTTCTTCTAGCCCTTTTCTGCTGAATGCATCTATTATGCATCTTTTAGAAAATTGTCAACCTCAACATGAAGAGGTTGCTCAGAAACTGAAAAGTTCATTCTATGTGGACAATTGTGTATCTGGTGTGTTTAATACTGACGAGCAGGGACGTTTCATTGAACATGCGAAATTGATCATGTTGAATGGATGTTTCAACCTGCGTGGTTTTGAAAGCAATGTGGCTGGAAAAAATGTTGATAGAAGCTCAGGAGATACTTCCGTTTTGGGAGTAATTTGGAATTTAGAAACTGATACCTTGAAGTGCTGCACAGATATGGATACTTTGACCTGTGAAACAAAAATCACAAAAAGATTAATTTTGGCAATTGTGCAGAAAATTTTTGATCCTATTGGCTTATTAACTCCAGCTACATTGCTTCCGAAACTATTAATACAACATTTGTGGAAAATGAAAATTGCTTGGGACAGTGAATTGTCTCCTAAGGATGTAAATGTATTTTTAAAATGGTTTAGAGATTTGTATGTATTGAAAGATGTTACTTTGTCAAGATGTATGATAATTAATTCCACTTCTGAATTACATGTTTTTGTTGACGCTTCCAAGGAGGCGTATGCAGCGTGCGTCTTTGTGAGATCAATGTTTAAATCAGATGTAAAGGTAACTCTCGTTCGAGCCAAGGCCAGAGTAGCCCCTCTAAAGCCTTTGAGTATACCTCGTTTGGAGCTTATGGCTTGTTGCATCGGTTCTAGACTTGCGAATTCTATTGTCAATGCGCTTAATTTACCGAACTTAAGAATTACATTTTGGTCCGATTCTACTACAGCCCTTTGGTGGATAAAGGAAAAAGGGAGTTGGTCCGTTTTTGTAGAAAATAGGGTTAAAGAAATTCGTCAACTAACTCGAGGCCATTTATGGAAGCATGTGTACCCGGAAATCTTAACATTGCAGACTTATTATCGCGTGGTTGTTCTCCTCGGCAAATGCTTATCTCTAGGTGGTGGGAAGGACCTTTGTGGTTGCGAGAAAGCCCTGAATATTGGCCTCTTGGAGAAACTCCTGGCGATTCGGAGGAAGTAGAATTGGAAAGGAAAAAATTAAAAGTGGTAAATATTGATCTCTCAAGAGACGCACCTCCTTGGCATTTGTATGCTATATCTGATTATAATAAAATGATTAGAGTTTTTTCATGAATTTTAAGGTTTGTGAATAATTGTACTTTGTTGAATGGAAAATGTAAGGATTCTGAACTTTCACAATCAGAAATTGAAAATTCTGAAAAGAAATTAATTCGTTTAGTTCAGAGCTATTACCTTCCTGATGCGAAATCTTCAAATTATATTGAGACTTACATAGATGATGAAGGTATTTTATACGGGTGAAAACTAAAATACTTAATCGAGATGATGAAAGATCATTTTTGTACCCAATATTGTTACCAGAAAAATGTAAACTTACTAAGCTATTAATTAGAGATGTACATAAGAAAAATTGTCACGCGGGAATTCAAATGATGCAATGCTTGTTAAGAGAAAGATATTGGATAATTAGAGCTAGGAAAGCTATAAAAAATGTTCTGTATAATTGTATAACCTGTAAACGCTTTAAAGTTAAATCCATGTCAAGCGAACCAACGCCTTTACCACCAGACCGAGTAACAGACTGTGCACCTTTTGAAATTGTAGGAATAGATTTGGCGGGGCCTTTATTTTTGAAAGATGGAAGAAAAGTGTGGATAAAAAAAAACTTTGTTTACTTGCGCGGTATACCGTGCTATTCATCTTGAACTTGTTAATTCCCTAACTTCTGATGCTTTTCTTTTGGCCCTTAGATGCTTTATTGCTAGGCGTGGTCGGCCACGAACAATCTATTGCGATAACGGAACTAACTTTCGAGGCGCTTTTAATGATCTATCAAAATTGAATTGGAGCAAAATAGTGGAAGAAACTAGAACTCCAAAAATATTATGGAAATTTATCCCACCTACTGCAGCTTGGTGGGGAGGCTGGTGGGAAAGGCTGGTCCGCACTATAAAAGAATTGTTAAAGCGTACTTTGGGTAGATCAGTGTTAAAATATGATGAATTGTATACTGTGCTTTGTGATTGTGAATCCATTATAAATTGTAGACCACATTAACATATGTGTCAGAAAATCCGGAAGAATTGATTCCTCTTACACCTAGCATGTTTCTTATCAGTAATAAAAACTCAAACATTGAGGATATTGAAGAATTAAATTCGAACAGCCTTAACAAAAGAATAAAATATCGGAGTAAGCTGTTAAAAGATCTACGCCAACGCTTTAGGAATGAATACCTTAGTCAACTTATACAGAAACATAATGAAAAGGAATCGCGTGATCCTCAGATTGAAGAAGTAGTTTTAGTTGGAGATAACAAAAAACGATTGTTCTGGGCATTAGCCAAAATTATTGAATTAATTCCAGGGCGAGATGGCAAAATTTGAACGGTTAGACTTAAAACTCAACACGGAAAAATGTTGCGACCAATACAGCGTATCTACCCTTCAGAGAGATACGCTCAAATGAAAATCTTCAAAGGGGTCTGGAGGAATCAATTCCCACTGTATCTGAAACTCTGTCACCCGATGAGGTAATATTTAAAAAATATACTTCATCCGGGAGATGTGTGAAGAAACCAAAGAGACTGGATTTATTTAATAGAATTTGTTATGTGCTTGAGACTCTTTGCGAGTCTCAAGGGGGAGGATGTTGCAAAATGAAGTGAAATAAAAGTGCCGCTAGGCGGCATTGTTTTTGTGACGTCAGTCTGCGAGCTGACGAATATATTCAGAGTACTGGTTGGACGCTCGGCGGTTGCCGAACGTTTATTTTTTATGTAGTTTAATGTGCCATCCTCAGTAGAATAAAAGAATTATCTTGAAAGACGTCTAGTCTTATTTTGACCAAAGTTACCCAGCATCTGGTAGATGCACCTGCAATTGAATTTCTAAAACAACCATATTTCTACATGTTGCTTTTTGGTTTGAATTAATGTTATAATTTCTACTATATGCTTCGTTACTTCATATTTATTTATGTTTATTTTATTCATGTTTTAAGTTTTTTAAAAAAGATTTTCCTTTAGTGTGTTTTGTTTGTTCAGCACTGGTAATGGTAATTTCATCAAAATTAGGCTTAATTTTTCTGTTTAAGGTAATCTTTTAGCTTAAACTAATGGAATATCCGACGGACCTGGAAATTTTGAACCATGGTTAAGTGACGAGGACGATATCTGAGCTGGCAGCCACCTCTCCTAATTACCACACCAACGGGAGGTCAGTTTGAGCTCTCAAATGATTCCAAGGGGTATTAATAATGAACTGTGGGAAACCACCTTGAATTCTGGGTTTTCGAGTGCTTACACAACATGGGCGAAAAAAAACCTCGGCAACCTTACGCCCCCTCTCCCCCTTCTTTTTGCCAATTAGATAGATATCAATAAACGAGATTTTTTCTTTCGCTGCTATTTTTTAAGCAAACGATATGTCACAATTATTTACTAAATAAACATTTTTTATTATTTTTTTATTTCAGATCCTAAGAAGGAAATTATAGTCAAAATAATGAATATGCTATTTTTGTATAATTTACTAAACACAATGGAATGAAAAACTTAAAAATTAAAATAAAATATCAAAATGTTTTTGTCAGGTTTTTTTCCCCTTTTGAATGTTTTGTTCAGTAAATGTAAATATATGTCTAGGCTTTCCACCATACTGTTTTTTTAACACTTACTTATATATATATATGTTTAATCAAACATTCAGAAAAAAGCAATAATTTCAATAGATACCTGTAAATCATTCTTTTATTTATTATTTATTGAAAATGGATTTTAATTAATATGCATATTTAAAAAAGGATTATTTCTATTTTTTTTATTACTAAATTATTTATTTGTTAATTAAAAAGTATTTCGTCTATTATTTTGGATAAAAATACAATTTAGAGACATTTTTAAGCTAACTATAAGTAACGATTGATTGATTAATTAAAATCTAAAATCTATTTTATTGTTTTAGATTTCTAGAAACTAAGTATTATTAAAAAAAAGATGAATTTTTTTTATTTTACTCTTAGCATCAGAATCGTTTTCTTTTTATATAGATTTACATTAATAATATAACTAACACAATATTGTTTTTTATAAATCATACATCGAAATTTAAAGATAAATATCTGTGAGGAGGGGGGGGAGGGGTAACAATAATTTTACACTAAAAAAACCCCGTGTAATGCCGGGCTATAGAGAGGGAAAAGAAACCTGTCTTAAATCGAAAATAAGTGGCCCGAATTTTGAAAAAGTAAAATTTAATGACATAATTATAGAAATCACTCACATTGTGCGCGCGTACAAACACACAAATATAAATACTGGCGTCATGAGGGAAAAAGAAAGCCCGTGCAACGCCGGGCCATGCAGCTAATAGCTATGTATAATATATTTGTATCATTTTTTTAATGTTACAATAAATATTTCCCACGTATTTTTTTTTATATTTACAATATACAATGGAAATTACTGCAACGGATCTTTCTGTTAGTAAATGTGTATTTCTTGATTTATAGTAACTTTTTTTATAGACAGCAAGGAAGTCATTTTAGAGACTTAGAAAATCGACTGAAGAGGGCGCTACGAGTCTGAAGATTTCGAGCACCTTTAAGGGATTTGAATATAACCCAGTGAACACTATGAGGAACGATAGTTAAATTTTTGATGATAAAATTTATAATTACATAAAATTTTTTGTGTGGCGTAATGTCGCTAATATTGTGATAAATCAGTGAACGTCTGAACTCTGGAATTTTCTGTCTGACAGGTAAAGAGACATGGAATATTTTGATCTTTAGATCTTTGTGATAGAACGATAACAGTTTCGTGTGAAAACCAGGGAAGGACACTTTAGAGAAGGAAATAGTGAGCTAGAAAATGTAAATTAAGCATATGAGTAATTTACACTATAAGACGAGAATTAAGAAAAATATTTTACGAAATTGAACCTTTTTTAAATTGAAACATTAAGAAAGATTAAGAGTCCTGTCAACACACTGATAGAGAGTCAAATAGAGAAAGAAAAGAGGTTTTTATTTAAAAGGTTATCTAAAAGTTTATTACTCTAAGGTAGTTTATTTAAACTACCGTTTACTTAAACTACCGAAGTTAGCAAAATATATAGAGTGAATATGATACAAAGGTGGCATTGCTGCTTTGAAAATCTGAATAAACTATGTTTCGTAAAAAAAAAAAAGAAAGAAAACGTGTGAAAAAACAGTTTGCCGAAATTATATATATATATATATATATATATATATATATATATATATATATATCGAGAAATTCGTTCGTAATTTGAAATAGATTTCTGTGATAGAAATAAATAAAAGCTTAATGACTTTTATTCATTTTGAACTTCAGGCAGGAAGCAGAATAATTTAATTATTATTAATTGTACCTAAGAATACTGTTTCAAATTCCTGTAAATACATTTTGAAAATTTAAAGATTTTTCAGGAAACTGTCTGGTTAAATAGTTTTTACCAATATTTTTTCTTTTAACCGAGCAAATAATTTGGTTATTTATTATAATAGTGCACTGCTTGTGCTTTCGCGCTAATTTTCTAAAGAAAATCCCAGAAAAGTCGGATAATATTTTTTAAAATAGAAAATTTATTTCTCACAAATTATAACTACGAACATTATTTAACCCCTTCACATCCGATTAAAAGCCACGCTACTCGCTCCCTAATGCCACCTCAAACGTTTTTCTAAAAATAAGTAAATTCTTTGCAACCCCTGGCAAGATCATTTCATTATATTCTAAAGCCTATTTTCCCAACGGGCCACATTCATGACAGATATTACACGCGGGGTGCAACATGAAAATAATGAGAAAAAGCACTACATGACCAAACCAAAATTGATCAAAATATTGAAATGGTACTTTTCCGTTCCGTTGGCGATAAAGTCGTCAAAAAATTTCTTAATGCAGCGAGCCATGACCAGGTTACATGCGGCCCGCGGGTTTAATATCACTGTTCGGATACTCAACCCTTCGGAATAATTTAACTGAGAGCCACACGAAGAAAAGATTCGTTTTTTGGAATGTCTAATATGTATATATAAAGCCCATAGGGACAGGAAATTCCTATTGTTAAGAATAACCGAAATGATCAGGGGAGGTGACATCGTGAGGGAAAGGGAAAATTTCCCTTAGTACCAAAAGAGAAAAATTTTGAAAATTGTTTTCCAGCGTGTCCGTATTATGTTGTTTTTTGGGAACAAAAGAAAAATGTACCTTTTTACATTTGGGGAAAACAATACCTATAATAATGGAGTGAGTGAAAATTAACATTGTTCTGTTCAGCTACATAAGGGCTTTTGGTGACGGTCCTCGTAACTTTGAACCATGGCAAAGTGATTAGGACGACACCCGAGCTGGAACCACCTGTCCTAACTACCACATCAATGGGAAGACGTTTAAGCTTTCGACAGATTTCATGTACATCGTAACTCTATACGTCGGGTCTTCAGAGGTGTTGGGCTCGAAATCATGACAAGCCAGCCACGAGCCTTACCACTAGGCTACAGAAGTCAATATAAAGAGGGGAAAGTAACAAATTATCAACGGAGTTGATGTTAAAATGTAAATTTAAGAAAGAACAGCTGTTAAATTTTAGGTTGTAAAATACACAGGGTTTCTCACACAGCAATAAACATTTTAATGCCATTCATAACATTGTGTTTAAGTGAAATATTATTTCTCAACGTAAGTGGCTACAAAAACAAATTGAATTCGGACACACACACACATTTAATGTGATTGTTTTTAATCTCAATAGACCTAAACTTCGAAAGTTTGTGTAAAAAATACCAGCATATATCTCAGAACCTAAATATAATGCATGGGTAGGTGACATTTAAATCACAAATTAATATTATTAATGAATAAACTATATTAAAAACTTAGATTAGACTTTTTTAATAAAATAAATGTAATACTTTTTTTAATTGTCTTAACATAAAGTACCTATAACATGTTGATTTACTTTAAATATTATTTTTGGGATATATGCTTCGAAGTATATATATGGAATGGGGTTCCACGAAAACACTTACTAGTTCTAAGGGTTCCATGAAAGCACCTTCAAGTTCTAGGGGTTTTTTAGTTGAATGTTTGAAGACTACTGCTCTATATCAGTTAATATAGTATTTTCAGGTACTGAAATCAAGGTTGCAAAATTTTCCAATCAAACATTGATAATTTGATTTCTTTAAAATACCTCATTTTTGTGTTAAACTACACTGCTCGCCACCGTAAATGCAACACCAAGAAAGACAAGAGATAGCACAACAAAATTTATTTTGTAGGTAACATGTTGACCAAGTATCAAATGATTAAATTTATAGATTTGTGTGAAGTGTGGTTCCTGCCAGAATCAGTAGCCAGAGTAGTCGCCATTGTTGGAGATCACCGCTGCCACACACCTCGGCATTGATTCAAAGAGACTTTGGATGTGTTCTTGGGGTACAGCAGACCAAGTTGCTTCCACACGTTGCCAAAATTGATCTGGTGTGGCAGCTGGGAGTGTAATCCGGGTCATTCGTTGGGCAATTACGGGCCGCATGTTTTCCATCGGAGAAAGATCTGGAGAGCGAGCCGGCCAGGGAAGCAATTCCATCTGGTGATTGACGAAGAACCTTTGGACAATGCGTGCCACGTGTGGTCGCGCATTATCCTGTTGAAATATGGCTTTGGCCAAGCCGTGAAGGTAAGGAAGGACAACTCGCTCCAACACCTGGTCGATAAAGGGATCCGCTGAACCCTAGGAACATAATGTTGGTGAGACCAACGAGGTTTTTTTATTTCCTCCATCCCTCCCCAAGTACTAAAGGTAAGCAGAGGTATTCACCAAAGTGCATTTAATTCTATCCTTTTAATAGAGGAGTGTTCAGCAAAAGTTAGGCAAGTGTCACCTTTCAAATTATCAGAATGGCATGTTTAGCCAAACTATCGGTTATCTCGTTACCGTTCAATTCAATATCGGTGAATGAGTCAGTGAATATTAAGGTCACTTTGTCCAGCTACACGAGGGTTTTGGTGACGGACCTCGTAATTTTGCACCATGGTCAAGTGACGATGATGACTCCTGAGCTAGCAACCCCTTCTTCTAACTACCCCCAACGGGAGGACGCATGATTTCTCGACGGATTTATCATGCATCGCTCCCATACCCGGTGGGTCTTTATTGGCACTGGGCTCGAACTCATGATATGCCAGCCAATATCCGATTTCTTAAACATTAAGCTACCGCGGCCACAATCCAATATGGGGAGACTCATTGTAAGTACATGGAGTGTCTAGAAAAAAAATGTCGAACCACAATATCCATAATAAGTAGGCTTGTCATGCCTTCAACAGTTGATTAAGGAGAAAGGTGCTGTGTAAAAGCACGACTGTCAGTTAAAATCCAGATTTGCCTGAAGACAAGGTCAATATGTAGGAAAGGCTAATGTAAACGGCTTTATACCTTCTCTGGAAAAACTGCCAGAATTTACTCCATATTTTATGCATCAAATCAGATTTATTTCCAATGATAGTACGAAAAATAATACTTAAAATAATAATCAGAAATTATAGTATTGTTTAATGGCTAATTTTTGGGCGCATCTAAAGAAAATAAAATTTTTGTCTCCAGAGGCGCTTGTGTGTACGGACAGCACGCATGGTGAACACAAAATGAAAGGGTTCTCCTGAAGTCTCTGACAACTAATTTTTAACTGTGAGTTTTTAATATGTGATGTGTTTTTTAGAGCTGCGGAAGAAGAAAATATATTAATTTTCCTACTGAAAAAAGTATTGCAGCTACTTTATTATACTTTTGAGCTACGAGCCAGCAACTTGAATAATGGTTGGAAGTTCTGATTTACCAATAAAAATGATGACAAACGCTAGGCATCTTTTTGTCGTTAGAAGACATTACAGCCGGCCGTAAACAGCTTCATTTTTCAGTATGCTATAATATTAAAAAGTACATAGAGAGAGAGAGAGAGAGAGAGAGAGATTTATTTGTGACAATAGAATAATAATTTATATAACCGTAATAATTACAAATCCAAAAGCTGATATAATCAAAGCAAATCAGCAGATGAAAAATATATTTGACATTTTTTTAATATTTATTTTTATTTCATGTACGAATTGCCGGTGCATCTAGTTTAACCTTGCCTTATTGGGTTATATCAACGCCATTTACAGATGAAATTAACATGTTTAAACTGAAGGTATGAACTCCAAAAAATGTTTGTTAGTCTTTTCTTTCTCACTTTTAAAGAAACATATATGTATACAGTGGACCACAAAAATGTTCGTACACCTGCAATTTCTTATAAAATTTGATGTTTTCGACTAATAAAAATTAATATATTGGAAATGTAATTTTTTATGATACCTGGGATTTGTTCTTAATGGAATGGCACAATAAATTTTTAAAAAAAAATTAATAGTCAAAAGCTACTAAAAATTACGCCACAAAAGTCTTCGTACACTTAACAGAAATCTCAACATAGCGTTAAAGATTGTATTTCTTTCTTAATTTAGTACTTAGTTGGATACTTCCACAACAACTTTTAAACGTCTTGGTATAGATTTAATGTTTTTTGTAATCTCTGCATCTTTTTTTACCACTTTTTTTATTCAAAAAAGTACTTTTTATAAAAAATGATTCACAGAAGTTATACATGCTCAGATGATAGAAACTCAATATAATTAAACGCATCATTCTTGGTGCGTGGTATCAGAATTTAAGGCAAAGCGAATTTTTCGAACTGTGTCACAAGTATTGCGGAAGTTATAATGTTCTTAGAAGTGGTTTGCAAAGGATTGCCTCACTTTGTGAGAAAAGTTTGCGGAGAGACTCACTAGTGTCTGCTTCCAGCGAAAAGTGGGCAAATCTATTTTAGAGCTAGGGAGGTAAAGAGGAATTCGCACTTTGAAAGAGGAAAAAATTTCTCAGTTAAAGGGAAGAACTTCTCAGTTATAGGGAATTAATCTCTGAAGAAATCTGAGAAAAGTATCCATGTTTACTTGAAAAGTATTCCGAGCAACGTTTTTGCAAGCATTTGTAAAAAGTCAGAAACTCATGGACATACAATGAATGCATACAATGAAATTTAAATTAAAGGAAATAAATTATTTTGCAACATTAAAGAAATTTAATTGTTGTTAGAAATGAATAATGTGGTTCAAAATAAAGAGTCGCAATAATCGTAAGGTTGAGAAAAACCATTTAAAATAATAGGTCCATTTTTTTTTAAAAAATTTTACTTTTATGTATAAAATAAATGGGAAAAGTAATCGTACATTTTCTTTAACAAAATTTTAACGCAATAATGGTTAGAGGATAAATTGTTTTATTAGATGGTTTGTGTTTTCTGTTTCCTTACAAAGTTTAGCAGCATTTTTGATCATGTATCAAGCAAATATTTCTGGTGATGAGGAAAAAGTATTTGTTTATGAAAATGTTTGTGTGAATTTTTTAAATAAAAAATATATTCAAATATGAACACACACATTTTAATAGCAATAGCTTTTTATAGAGTAGAAGTATATTATTGTGTAACCCCCGTAGTTTAAACTCTTCTCATATGAACAGTAGAAAGACTATCGCGCCCTCTAGCGGCTAGAACAAGGCGCCAAATTATAAGGGGTGTGACCCAATGTAATAAAGGGACACGCGGGGAAGGGGTTCTTAATTAAGTCCACTAGTTAATTAAAACGTTTATTAGACAAAACAAACATTTACATACATAACTAGAGAACTAACAGTTATAACAGAATTGAAAGGGATCGGAGCGCATGCTCGTACGTCCTTACAGTTCCGAAGCTTGGCCATTACTGAAGATTGTTCTAGCTGCTAG
>BMAU01003916.1:0-17467 GCA_019973935.1 Trichonephila clavipes
GCCCCCCTTATACATAATAATTTACTGAATGCAATAATAATGCACTTTTACGATAAAGCAACAATATTTAATACCAAACCGTACAAATTCATGACATAAAGTATTAAATTTTATACATATATGTTACTTTTAAGCAAAAAGTTAAGTAATGGGATAATTACTAAGTTATTTTCCTTTCTCTGATATTTAAATTGTAACATATTACAAAATGCGGTGGTTTTGTAGAAGACAAAATATAGATATCAGCTAAATATAGAAGATGAACTCAGGGTCAATTTCTTATCTTAAAATTCCTTTCAAAAACTTTGCTCTGTAAGACAAGCCCATGGAAGTAGCTAATAATTATTAAACTTGTTCTTAATTTAGTATTAATTAATTAGTCATAAAATACTCTGTGCACCACTCATACATTAAAAGCAGTGTTTCTCAAACTTTCAATACTGGCGACCCAATTTTCAATCATAATTTTTGTCTCGCCCCCTGTACAACAATAATGTATTTACTGCAATAAAAATGCACTTTGAGAGAGGCGCTAAAGTTACAATACGATCTTAATTATAAACCGTACAAATTAATACGATAAGTATATTAAATTTTGTGTATATTTTTAAGTAATATATATTTTTAAGAAAATTACTTAAAATATATATTATAGAATTATGTTATTTTTTTTTCTTTCTCTGATCTTTAAATTGGAACAGATCGCAAAATGATGTATTTAATTAAAGATTTATTTCCTTCAGCATTCATTTCTCAAAGTACAAATGTCATTAGAAAAATAGTCTAGTCAATGTCGCTCTCTATCATATCCATCACATCTGGCATTATAGGGTACGTTTGCGTGAGTCTGGGCAACCTATCGGACGTTGCGCAAAACATGTAAAAATGCTTTTCCTCGTACAATTCCAGTCAGTTTTGGTCGACTCGATACTCCTATAGCTACCGAATCTAGCTTGAATGCACATTTTTTTTTTAATTTACACGTTAATTGTAATTCATGGTATTTAAGTATTTACGGCAGTAGATTAAAACAATATCATACATACATTTTTAAGTCGTAAGCAAACATTCGACCATAATAAAGAATCAACAAGTACACAGACGAACGAGCATGGTTCCGAAAATTAAATCAAGGCGATCTTCTCAAAAATACTTAAATTTTGGATTTATTACTACTGAAGTAAATTATGGAAAAAAAGCCCCAGCTCGATATGTGTTAAAACTTACAAATCTGTAGAACAACATGTGAAAGTTGTTTTTAAAACTTGTGAAATCATTTAGCTATGTTGGCAAAGAATTTTAAAAAGTATTTTCTGGATGAGGACAGCTTGGTAGCAAGTTACGAGTGGATTAGGCATCTATTTCAAGATACTCCAGAACGGCTCTCAACTTCCGAAGAAGAAATCTTCATAGATTTCACATGCAGTGAAAAATTAAAAGGCAATTTTGTAATAAATCGCTCTTTGAGTTTGGGGTAGAGGTGGATGAGGAATTATCTGTACTGAAAACAAAAGCACTTCGTATACTATTACCATTTTCAACATCCTACCTTTTTCAAACCGGATTTTCTGCAGTGGATGCCTTGAAGACAAAATATAGATCTCAGCTAAATATAGAAAAATAATTCTTTAAGTGTCAATTTCTGATATTAAACCTTCCTTTGAAAAACTTTCCTCTACAAGACAAGCCCGTGGAAGTCCCTAATAATTATTAAACTTGTTCTTAATTTAGTAATAAGATTAATTGATTGAATATTAACGTCGCACTGTTCAGCTGCACGAGGGCTTTTGACGACGGACCACGTAATTTTGAACCATGGTCAAGTGACGTGGATGACACCTGAGCTGGCACCCTTCTCTCCTAACTACCACTCCACACCAACGGGAAAACGTTTCAACTCTCAACAGATTTAACATGCATCGCTGCCCTACATGGCGGGTCTTTAGTGGTACTGGGCTCGAACTCGTGACAAGGCAAGCCACGATCCGATACCTATACCACTCGGCTACCGCGGCCAAATTCAGTAATAAGAAATTATTTATAAAATACCTTCTTCAGTACTGATACATCAAACGTATACTGGCTGAAACACCGACTCTTCGCACGAGTTTATTTTTAAAAAAATAAAACATTATTCTTGATATAATAGCTGAACTGTAAGGAGAGTAAAACTGTGTGCACGACATTGTATACAAAAATGTAAAATGATTTTTTTTTTTTAGATAAATGCTATAATTGTAAATAACTGTTTAAAAGAACTGTAATTTTAAACCTCACACAATTAGCATTTAGAATTAATGTTAAATTATGAAAAAGAATATAAAATTCCGATGAAGAATAATTGTGTTACTTTTTAACATTTAAAGCCAGTAGACTTCAAAATGTTTTAACCCGAGGAGCAGGCGCGTACTCGATACTAACATTAATGGTAGTGCGGGGGGACTCAGTCACCCCAATCATTTGTTTAGAATTATTTTTACTGTACACGATACAAATCGGAATTCTAGTGAATATTTTAATTTATAGAAAGTATACTTACCTTCTTTCAAGGACTATTCAATTATTTGATGATTTGAAAAAAATCCAATAAAACTGAACTAAAATGATTCAAAAAGTACAAGACCATAATAAAGGACGCAAATCAGACACTTTTCAATTATCCTACAGAAATGTTAAACCAATCAATTCTTTTCCAAATATCGCAAAACTCAATTATTTACAATTTCCTTAAGCGAAAAGCAAACGCATAAAAGATGGGAGGGAACTAATATTGATAATAACCATACCATAAGATTGAAGGTCAATCAAATGATTAGCAAACGTACTATGCAGCCTGGCTGAAAAGTGAATCATGACTTCTTTTTCTGCAACTAATGTACAGTATTTCAATAATAATTACAGTGGAGAATTGTTTATCTTCTTAGAATTTTTCTCAGGGTCTGGGTTCCGTTTTTTCTTTTAACGAGTAGTATTTTATGTTAAAACGTAATAAAAAAATCTCTCATTGAGGAAAAACAGCAAATAAAACAAAATGTTTTTTTTTCTTTAATTTGGTTTTGGGATCAAAGATAGCTATTTGATGACGGAAAAAAGCCAGATAATAAATATAAATTATGTCAGTGTTGTTGTGTGTATTTTTTTTTATTATGGAAGAAAGCATTTTGTTTTACTTCTCTTTCCGGTTATTTTTTTTATAAAAATCTTTAAATTTTCGATACGCTCGCGCCCCCCTTGTAGGGTCATCGCGCCCCCCCATGGGGGCGCGCCCCACACTTTGAGAAACACTGCGCTAAAGCGACTACTTTTTCATAAAATTCACTTTGAACATCATGACAATACGCGAATCCTTTCCGGAACTTATAAAACTCAATCTCCACTTCACCTTCGGTCTGAGTCATACCCTGAAATTCGATACTAGTTCGTTCAGGACAATTGAAAACGTATTCAGTCAAAAAAGCTGGAAGGGTCTTGTCATCAACTAGGACCATATAAAATGAATCACAGTATCTCTTCAGAATGGGAATCATTTTGGCAATTTGACAAAATATGCTGTTGAAGAAATGAAGTTGACAGCTCTCAGCAGCAGCGGGCTTATAAAGCCATATAGCAAAAAATTTTTTTTTCAATGCAAATTTTATTTTGATGTGCATCCTTTCAAGAGTACCATTGACAATTGCCTTTTAACATATACTTATGGAGACAACTGTAAAACATGAAAAAGGTTTCTTTTACAGTCCGTGCCATAGGAAATATACAAATTAACATGCCTGGGAAAAGCACTCTTTTCAGTTCTTGTTGATCATTTGCAGTTTCCTCTTTACCCAAATAAGCTTCTTTTTAGCCATGTCGATGCGAACTGGGGGCACCAGCCTAATCCTTGAGGGTGTTTGCATGTTTCTCCCAACCCAGATAAGTTTTCCTTTATGCAAATTTGTTTCATCTTTGATCTGCCCCATATCATCTGAGGTCCCATGGTATCTGAAGCCATATCATCTGAGGTCCCAGGTAGGCTATCTGAAGCCATGTCATCTGAGGAACTCTGCATGTCATCTGAGGCCATGTCATCTGAGGAACTCTGCATGTCATCTGAGGAACTCTGCATGTCATCTGAGGTCCCATGTAGGCCATCTAAAGAAGCCTGTATGTTGGTTGAGGTCTCTAAAACTCCATCACTTGAAGAATAATCCATGCTATCTGAAGCATGTAAAGTGTCCACCTCTATGTTATTTGAGGTCACGTTATCTGCATTATTTGGAGACATGCCATCTAAAACCTCATTATCTGCATTATTTGGAGACATGTCATCTAAAACCTTATTATCTGCATTATTTGAAGGATCCTCATCCGAGGTTGTATTATCTAAAGCCACACAAGATCTATTCTCTGAGGTCTACAAAGAATCCTCCACCCTATCCATGTGATTCCCCTGTGTACTGTGTGAAGCCACCTCTCTATTCTCCAAGGTGGCAAGTTCATCAAATTTCTAAAGATCCTTCTACCCTCGGTTCGGGGGTTTCGTACCCGTTTCATTTCCAGGTAGGCTACGGTTGAAAACCGTTTCGGACACCACACTCTCTCGTAGTCTGCACGCGTGGTCCAAATGTGAACACTCGTGTTTGGCGTATGCACCTTTAACATGGGAAAGTTGTGAATAAATGGATTAATCACCATATCGAACCAAGCATCGGGTGTCGGGTCCATCCATTCTCTTCCAAGACGTATTTGGACATGAAGTCACGTCCATAGTCATTATATTCCTGCTCCATATTATACAGGAACCCCTCTGGGTCCTTATAAACTCAATCTCCACAATACCATCGTTCCAATTGCAACCCTGCAATTCAATTCGAGTGCCCACATGACAATTGAGAACGTACTGGGCAGAAATTCAGGAAAAGTGTTGTAATGGACCATGACCATATAAAATGGATCATTTAATCTTCTGAGGATGGGAATCATCTCTGCAATGTGTTGAACTAATGTGTTGACAACAAAATAATATGTTGAAGCACTGAATCTGACAGCAAAATAATATCTTGAAGCAAACCAACTAAAGCTGACAGCAAAATAATATCTTGAAGCAAACCAACTAAAACTGACAACTCTCGGCAGCAGTGAGCTTATAAACCTTTCAAAAATTTTTTTTTTATATTAGTTGAAGTAACTTTAACTTCATTTTGAAAGACATCAAGTTTTTTCAATCTCTTACGATGCATGAACGATGGCTGGTCGTGGTCTTTTAAATCGGAATGGAGTAATCCTTCTGAGCTTGCGATTGCTCCGTATCATTCTTTTCAATACTTTATCTACAGCCACCCTACTTTGCAACTTTTTTTTTTTGAGTGTCCTGTTTTCAGTTTTCAACTCATATTTTTCAATTTTCCACTCTTGTTCTTTGGTTTCGCATATTTTATTTTCCCCCAACACATTTTCCAATTTTATTTTCAAGGCCCCAATTTCAGCTTTCCACTCTACTTCTTTGATTTTCCACTCATTTTCCTGTTCCATTTGAATCTTTTCATTGATCGCCTTCATCTCGTTGAGTTTGGACTTGAACAGGACTCTTTGGTCCATGTCCCATCTTTGCTTTACTCTCTTAATTTCTCTCATGATATATTGCTGTTTGCGGGACAATACGTATATTTCGTCTCTGATGCGTTGAAAGAAACACTCGGTTCCATTGTTTCCCTCTTTTAAATGCACTTTTTTTTACCGTAGAGCGTCACGTACCACTCTGACCATTCATCCGTCTCCTCCCATCGGGGATGGAGGGGCATCCAGCAGTTTAAAAATTTCCATCCCGTCACGCGAATGGGTACCCCCCATCGCAAATTGTGCCACGCGTCTGGTACACGCCTGGCCATCATTTCCCAACTGGAGACATTTTTACTGCCCAGTTGCTCCCACAGTAATGTTTCCATCCCTCCGGAAAACATAGTACAGAGAGTGGCAATGCTGTGGGGATGCAAGGGCCGATTGATGTGAAAATGCGACCTATTGACGGGATCCATCAAATTGTCTGGAATCTCGCCCCGGTCACAAGACAATTTCGGCTGACTCACGTAGACCATGGTCCGCACGAGATGAAAGGCATTTTTAATCTTGACGCATTTCTTGGCCCGTCCACTGTTTTGCAAGTAATACCGCATTATTCCCTTCCAAATCTCTTCAAACGCTCAGTCTGGCTCGCAGGCCAAGAGCATGTGTCGATGCTTTATTTTACCCCTCTCTAATCCATCGCACAGACACCAAAAGGGTAAAAGGACACATTGATCGCAGATCTTTTCCATTTCCCGGCGAAACATCTCAAACACGTCGTGTTTTACATAATGTGAAACCACAGCCATTCTCCTCTGAGGTAGCGACGAAGGATGCCCCATACATCGTTTCCCAAACCGCTCGAATCGTTAAAGTTTAGTCCCTCTTCCCACAGGTCGGGATTCTCCAACACGGACTCGTAGAAACCTTCCCCCATTCTGGGACGACCTTGCATGTCACGCGGGATGGATTGAAAGTGCCTACATTTGCACACGTAGTTTTCCTCTTCCATCCCAATGTAATCATCGTCTTGATCCAAACAGGCCCAGTAATCCTTGGTGTCTCGGGCGAAACGTTTCAAGCAGGACACGACATGATTAATGTGGTCGGGACGATTCTTTTGCCCGTGATCCCAATAATGACGTCCAAAGCAAAACACGCATTGCTTGCGAACATCCAGATTATGCTGTTCGGATGCATGTTGACGGTAAAAGTGCTTCACGGTCATGCTCTCGCGGCATTGAGGGCAACTTATTCGATCATTTGCATGTTTTCTGTACTGATTGTAAAACGTTGTACGAGTAGACATGCCGCGTGCTTTCACCACCACCCAATCTGTAACCTTTAGAATCTTGTCTAGCCAGTCCTTTAAATGGAGTCAAATCGTACTCTATATCCTTAAAATAAACTCAAATTCAAAGTCTATATCCTTAAAATAAACTCAAATTCAAAGTCTATATCCTTAAAATAAACTCAAATTTAAAGTCTATATCCTTAAAATAAACTCAAATTCAAAGTCTATATCATTGAAATAAACTCAAATTACATCCTCTATATTCTTGAAATATACTCAAATTCAAAGTCTATATCCTTAAAATAAACTCAAATTCAAGGTCTATATCTTTAAAATAAACTCAAATTCAAGGTCTATATCTTTAAAATAAACTCAAATTCAAGGTCTATATCCTTGAAATAAACTCAAATTATATCCTCTATATCCTTGAAATATACTCAAATTCAAGGTCTATATCCTTGAAATAAACTCAAATAATATCCTTAAAATAAACTCGAGGTCATATTCAACATCCTTGAAATAAACTCAAATCATCTTCTATATCTTTGAAATATACTCAAATTATCCAGTATATCCTTGAAATATACTCAAATAATCCGTGGCCTTAAAATATACTCAAATCATCATCAATATCCTTGAAATATACTCAAATCATCCTCAATATCCTTGAAATATACTCAAATCATACTCTATATCCTTGAAATATACTCAAATCATACTCTATATCCTTGAAATATACTCAAATCATACTCTATATCCTTGAAATATACTCAAATCATCCAGTATTGTGATTGTAAACTTGTGGGTACTTTTCTGATCGTGTTCGCATTGTTAATTGAAAATAACTGCAGACAGGGTTTTGTCCCACTGTGTTTATTTCACACCTTCTATGGGACATTTCTTAAAATAAAGAATATATTGAGATGTTACAAGATTAAGATACATCGTCCAGCCGTGTCTACTTTTTACGACCCCGGGTTTTTTCGCCACCCGCTTTCTTTCCTCCCGTTCCGACCTTTTTCTCCTCCGTCGTTGCCAGATCCTTTTCTCTATATCGTCTCTCGTTCGACCTGTTGCCAGGTGCAGGCAGCTGTTCCTTACACGCCCCACCTAAGAGTAAAATTTGCCCCTTGTGGCTGATTTTACCATATCAGACACCAGGAACAGAAAATTCACAAACCGTGACACAGAAAATCCACAAACAGAACACACAATAATTGCAAGTCAAAAATCTTGATGATTGTTCTAGTGAAAGTTCCTTAATACAAACACATGAAATAATATGAATAGTTCACCCAATTGAAATAAGTGACTATGTTCCCAGAAAGATCTAAACTGTAATGGGACTGCAAACAGATACATGGAAAACACATTATACAAAAAAACAACACTAAATATATACATTACAGTTTTTATCTTAATCTAGACAATGTTTATTTCATTAACTCATGAATGAATGCTGAATGAGTTCACTAAATCCATATTAAGTCCACAGTAAAAACTTTCCTACGGCTCTAATTTGCCTTTGGCCAGTATGATTTCCGACCCAACCCATCCTAATACAAAGTTAATTTGTTTTACACGATTTTTCCAAATTTGCATCAGAATGTCTATGTCGACTATTCGAGATACAACAAACTGCTCTAACATTCTTAAAACCTGAACCGTTAAATTACATCCATAAGAAGTGTATTCAATCTTAAACCTCACTTTTTTAGTCATGCAAATTCCAAACGACATAAAGCATGCGGCATAATTCTTCGTGACAGAACGACAAAAATACCACTTCCACAAATCCAGTACCATGACCCACGATACTGCGCTATTCTTTTCTACAAAACCTTCCCTTTTCAACAAAAGATAAATCTCTGTTTTCGAAAATATGCTTAACAAAGCTTCACAGGTTACTTTCGCCCTGAGACTAGTCACCGGCATAGCCTCGCCCCACCTAGTGTGCTGATCAACCAGACATAAAATATACGTATGTCCCTTTGAGCTTGGCGGATCAATTGGACCTATCAGATCCATATTCACCACCTGAAATGGCAATTCAGGCCTTGCCATAGGTGTAATGAGTGATCGGTCTTTAATCCTAACCGATTGAGTGAGCTGACATTCTTTACATGACTCACAAAATTTCTTCACATCGGACCTTAGACCCTCCCAGAAGAAAGAATACTCGATTCGTTCAAGCGTCTTCTTGGGACCCATGTAACTACTGAACACGGAAGTATGCGCTAGTCTCAACACCTCCGTTCTTCTGCACTTCGGAATTACCAGCTGCCCAATACTCTCCCCGAGTATTTTATCCCTACGAAATAGATATCCATCTACTTCATAGTAGTTTCCTTTGCCTTCCTTAGCATACTTCCAAACCAATGCTAACTCGGCACAACCCTCCTGTTCGGAACGAAAACTATCAGCCACCATGATTCCTTTATCCATCTCAGCGGTCACCTCCTCATCCTTAGTACCCAATGTTCCCACTTCATTCCGACATGAAGTAATATTCCTTTGAGAATCCTCAATGTGCTCCTGTGCTTTCTCTGGCAGAATACCCGACGAAACCTCGGTTTCATCTACATTTCCTGAGTCAACCCTCAGGTCCTGAGAGCTTTGAGCCAGTGAATTCTCTTCACTCTGGGCTCCTCCCAACATATCCAAAACATCTGGTGGAAGCAACACGTCTTCTACCAAAACTTCTGCCAAAGCACATAACACTTGCTGGTGCACCACATTAACCTGGCCACCGGTAGCAAGACCAATTGGAACATATACTAAAAGACATTTAACCGCTGGACCGAAAATACCTTTCAAATAAATCGTGGAAGCTCCTTCAACCGATATTCAGGAACTAAGTCTTTCTTGATAACAGTAATTTCCGTACCAGAATCCAATAACGCATGGACTAACTTCCCATCTACACTGATAGATGTTTTTCACTAATTTACTTAATTTGTCTTCAATAGCCCGTCTAGGAATGACTTTACCTAGCACATCAACTCTAGCAGCTACCGTCCCATCTACCAATTCCGTCCCTTCTGTTGACACCTTATTCACATTAAGTCTTTTATTATCTACCTCTTTGTTTTCGGACAATCCCCCAAAATGTTTATCTGATCCGCAGTTGAAACAAGCGAATTTTTTAATTTCAGTTACTTGACCTTTATCAAAGTTTTTTTCCTAGAAGAAAATTTATCTGTCTTTTTCTCCCCAAATGGCTGTTTTACCCCAACTACCATTAAAACTTCTCTTTTCACTATCATTCCATTTAGCTATCTCAGGTTCATCGTAGGATTTCCCTTTGGAAGCATAAAATATATCACATTGTTTGCCCAAGTCCCTGGGTTTGTACCATTCTTCCCCTTGGAGCACACCAATATGGGTCGCCGTCTCGGAATCCAACATTTCAAACATTTTATCTGCTACGATTAGTTGATTAACTGACTCAAAATCATTCGCACCTCTTAACTTACAGTAGTATAACCACATCGATGTTAAACGGGACGCGAACTGAGAGAAAGTTTCGTCAGAGTTACGTTTGGCCTTTCTAAAATTTTCTAAACATATTTTTGGTGAGGGTTCATACTCCTTGAGCACAACCTGTTTTAAAGATTCGTAATCTTTTAATTCTTCTTCGCCTAGCTTAACTAATAAGTTTGACACTTTGTCTCTAACGTGCATAACAAAACCTTCGGTTTTAACTCGTCGCTAACCATTTCACTAGCGAAAGCCTTTCAAGACTAGAAAGAAATAGTCCCACCCGTCTGATTTATTGGGTACCTTTGCAGTTAACAGCATAACCATTTTAACTACTTCATCTAAAGATTTTACACGTGAGGTTTGACCATTATTTTGAGTAGCACTCTGATTAGCGTTCCTAGATAATTCTATTTCCAAGCGTAATTTTTTTCAATTGATAATTGTTCTTGTTGTTCTAGTTTTGCTGCTGTTCTGTCTCTAACCTTTCAGCTGTAATAACTTCCAATAACTCTTTTGCCTTTTTCCTCCTTGTAATATTTACTAGAGATTATTAAATTCCTTAAAACAATTTTAGACATAGACGGATCAGGTGACTCATCTAAGTCCCGCGCTAATTGAATTAAGTCAATTTTCTTACTTCTAATGAAATGCCATTTTTAATCAAGCTAAACCTAATGCCAAATTACCTTCTGACAAATTTAACTACAAATACTTAAATGACCTATTACTATATATTTAACAAGCAAGAAAAATTCTACTCGTTTTTTCTAAGAGTACTCAAATTCAGAAACACAATACGAAATATGTTTACAATAAAACTTATATGAGACACAGTTATTTGTTACTAATCAAAACCTTTTTCAAAATTAAAAAAACACACAATTAACAACATACTTTAGCTACATTACCATAGAATTATTTCTCAAATCATAAATCTACTCTTAGTTTCTTTTTTTTTTTTTTAATTAAAAGAATCTTATGCAGGAAACAAAAAACCAATATACATATACATCTAAATTACGAGCAAAGAAATAACCTCAGATTGCATTAAACTATCAACTAACTGCCAAATTACCAAAACTTTTGCTTAAAATGAAAAACAATCATTTAATATTAAAAAAAACATGCAACATTCTGAGTCATAAATAACCTACAAAATCTCTTATTTACAAACTTTTAACAGGAAGTCTACTTGAAATACATATACATTTTTAATGGATATTTTTTACCCACTCAAACATACATTTTTCGCAACCATTATTTCAAGATAAATTAATCTAATTTTTTTTTTTTAAAATTCTGCAAACTGAATTGTTATGCAAAACACTTTCTATACCCAGATTTTAATTTTGAGACAACTTCAAAACAGTAAAGAATGATGGTAAAAAGAAATTATAGTTTAACACTAGAACTCTAAATACCATATTTTACAACATTTAAAATGATACCCTATCATTTCAGGTAAAATAAGTACACAATTTTCTTATTTCATCTACACAATAATCCAACAACATAGAATATTGCAATAAACCAATGAAATTTTCTTTTTCAGATATATCTGCTTTTTCTATTTTATTTTTAAAAAAACAAATTAAATATGACTGCATCCCATTACTTTTTAAATATTCACACAATATTTTAACTTAGGGGAACAATAGCCACCTACCTCGACATGAAAGCTGTTTCAGTACTTGAACACTTTTCAGATCACGGCTCCATTCATCAGAAAATGAAGAAAAAATACGACATCTGTTCGTTCATATCCCAACTCGGCAGGTGATGGTAAAACTCCATATGAAGAAGGTCTTGTTTTGTTTTCACTTGAAACTGCTGCAAGGCAATTCCCGGGATGCACGTGGTCATCAACTTGAAGATACACTGCAGGGTTCTCTTTCCTTGTTAAAATTTTTCTTTCAAACTGAATGTCCACTAGAACCTTGTTCACAATTATGTAGTACGAACACCGATCAATTTGAAATATTTTGTTCATTTAAATTCTGCTCCATTGCATCGCACTTCTGACACCAGTGTAAACTCGTGAGTTCTTTTCCGACCGTGTTCGAATTGTGACAAGAAAATAATTGCAAACAGGGTTTTGTCCCACTATGTTTATTCCACACCTTCTATGGGACATTTCTTAAAATAAAGAATATATTGAGATGCTACAAGATTAAGATACATCGTCCAGCCGTGTCTACTTTTTACGACCACGGGTTTTTTCGCCACCCGCTTTCTTTCCTCCCGTTCCGACCTTTTTCTCCTCCGTCGTTGCCAGATCCTTTTCTCTATATCGTCTCTCGTTCGACCTGTTGCCAGGTGCAGGCAGCTGTTCCTTACAGTGATCTTCAACAAGTGTAAAGAAAAGTGTAAAATATAATTATAAAGTATAAAGTATAATTATATAAAGTAAAATATAATTCACGAAAAATCAGGAATTGATGATGCGGTAAAATTCGCTAAGAGCAAACGAGCAAACTCTAATATCAAAGCTCTAATGTCGAAGCAGCTCAACAAATGATATTGGCAAGTAGCTTATAAACCTTTCAACTAAAAAAATTTTTTTTACTTGTAGAGGACAGTTTAGACTGTCCTTTTACTTTTTCATTTGAAAAATATTTTACAAAATTTTTTTTGTTTCCTTTTCTTTATTTACAATTGACATTTCTTCTGCTACAGGTGCCATAGGTCACTTTTCACTTCTCTTTACCCCTTTATTACAGAGAATCCGTGCATCCAATGGTAAACGTTTTATCCACCTATCAGCTTGATTGCTGCACACCCAATATCAAATCGTTAAAACTCTTCCAGACCAATTTCCCCTGCGGTCGAACACATTTCCATTGCAAATATCCTACCAATGTCCAATCGGGATGTGGTCGTTTCCCCACCGTCCATACCATTTCATCCGTCCAAATGAGGACCTTAACATGATCCGTGTACACGTACAGAGAGGGCTTTGCAAATCCCGACAGAATCAAATCGAGCATGGCTTCCCGTGTCAGAATCCATCCCGTAGGAACGTAACGATAGACAAAACAATGGCTCTCGTGACTATGATCCGAAGGGTTATACAAAATTCCATCTTTTATGCGTACAAACGTATTTGTAAGGTACTCGGGTTGGCCTCCATTGACTTGCAATTCAGTTCCAACGGGAATATTCAAAATGCAAGTCTCTACAAAATGGCGAAACACTTTTCGATGAATAACAAGCAAATGATGAGTTTCCAAATGATATACTGGAAGCATGATGCTGTTGAAATTGGTCAATAGCAAACTCTAAACGCTCGACAAATGATATTGGCAAGTAGCTTTTAAACCTTTCAAGTAAGTTTTTTTCACAAGTATAATTTATTGTGTCAGGTGTAATTTATTTGTTGCTTTTTCCACATTATTTCTCTTTATTACAGAGTAAATTTATTTTCTAAATGGTATGGTAGTTTCAACAACAATTATGAAATCCATACCGTATCCTCGTGATTGTCATGTTTAAATCGTTCATTCCGTTTACGGGCAAAATTTTCCAAAACACTCTCTGGTTCTTTTTTGGCAGAATCGATGGAATCTTTCAATGATTCTTCATTCTTTGGAGTGCAATTAAACGACATCCAGTAATGCTCACACAAAATTTGTTTTTCAGAAGGCAGTTGCAAAAAGACAGGTTTCCCATTCATACTTTTAATGGGCCCGGGCTTTTCAGGAAGGAATGGTGGATGATTATTGAACAAACAATCTTGAATAGATTTGTCAGACAAGGGTTTGCCGTCCATACACTCAATCATGTCGACATGAGTGAATGTCTCCTTTTCTCCAATGCGAAATATCCTTGTAAAGGATTTCCAAAGCCTCTTGTACCAGGGATCCATGGTCAGGCAAGAATAAAAGTTGCAATGATAGAAAGAGTTTAGAGCCAATCTTTTAAACTACTCAAGTAAAAAAAATTTTTTTTTTACTTGTACATAATAATTTTCTTTCAAATATTTTTGCGCACACACACATGGCTACATTTTCCAAATGGCATATCAAGCTGCATTGGGTCCATGCATCAAATTACAGGGTTCTCGTTTAGTCAATCGTCTCCACAGCAAATAGGCTTTGGTGACGGCACAGCTTTTTCTGTTACACATTTTGCAAGGATATTTCAATTTATTTGGTTCTGGATCCAAATACACATTCATCTGTTCGGGGGCCATTCGTTTCAGAGACAATAACAAACCCGTCACATACACGTCCATCACTTTACATTCGACGAGTGTGGCCATCACACGCGTTTCCCATTGAGCCACGAGAGGGTATCGAAACAAGCATGTTTCCATGACCACGACACATTGAGACTCGTCCACCGCCAAGGCTGCCAAGCCTCCTGGTTGGTGACGAGAGGTCAATTGCAACGGAGTTTCTGTCCAAGATGTGGATTCCATCGTTTCCATAATCTATCCACCTTGTTTTCTAGCCACGATTCAATGTCTGTTGATGAATGAACCACAAAAGCGTATTGCTAATACGTTTAAATGACTATGGATGAATTAATCACAAAAGCGTTAAAATGTCTATGGGTTAAGGAGCCACAAAAGCGTATTTCTAGCCACAAAAGCGTTTAAATGTCTATTGATGAAGGAGCCACAAAAGCGTTTAAACATCTATTGATGAAGGAGCCACAAAAGCGTTTAAACATCTATTGATGAAGGAGCCACAAAAGCGTTTAAACATCTATTGATGAAGGAGCCACAAAAAAGCGTTTAAACATCTATTGATGAAGGAGCTACAAAAGCGTTTAAACATCTATTGAGTTGAGCCACAAAAGCCTTTTCAATCCTCTGTGGCCCCTTTCTTGGCTTCCCGGGCGTCTTCTTCAGCGGGTCGCTTCTTTTTCGACTTGTCCAGCTGTTCTCGACGCCATTCTGCCATGTCGGCCACCTGTCCTTGTACATGCTCCACATACATTTCTTTATACTCGGTGTCGGTGCACGTTCCATCGAAAATACTTTCCAAAAAGGATTAACATTCTTGAGGGGTATGGACCACCTCTTGGCGATACAAGAGACGTACGGCTCGGACGTGTTTGCCACGAGCATCTTCGGTATCGTAGCGAAACAATTCGACATATTTCTTGGGATCGTCTCCCTTATAACCATCCATGGCAAAGAATTCATATATTGCTTTGGGATCAGAGATTTTGTGTAGAATGCTGACCAATTTGATCAAATCCGAGGATCGCACATTGTCTCGACCCAATATGCGTTCCACACAATGTTGCTCATCTTAAGTGGCATTTTTGGAGCGTTGGGTCCAGATTTTGAGCAAATCCTGGTGCAGATTTGAATCCATCAAATAGGGAGCTTGGCGAGACAATTCCAAAACATGGGACCAAGGTAGATGGAAGGATTCAGACACGTTTCTCAAAACGCGCATGACAATTGTCTCAAAAGTCAGATGGGGATTGTCATGGTTCGATTCAATCTCTCGTGAAAAAAGACTCATCCAGAAGGGAGAAAGTTGCATGGCCATGATACTACTTGATTATGGCTTCACCACTGCTATAGCTTTAAACCATCTCTGTAAAAAAAAAAAAAAATTTTTTTAGTATGTTGTTATACAAATTTAATTTTCCAGCTTGGAAAGTATGGAGAGAAAAAACTTTTAACATGCTTGAGCATTGGTTTAAATTATTCATCAGGAACCACGACCATAACCCCTCAGGGGGCTCACCTTCTTTAGGTGAGTACGGGTTTCACGCTCCCGAGGTGCCCTAGTGATCTTTCCTTCTCCTTAGGGGTTTACTGTCTTTGGTAAACACGGGCTTCACGAACCCGGGGAACCCTAGTGATCCTTCTCTATTTTTCGGCCCTCTTTCTTGCCATTAAAGTTTCCCTTTTCTTCTTTTTCCCGTCAAGATCACAGACCTACATTGGACAATGAACATTGTCCCAACTTAATTTTGTTCTAATAAAAAATTGATATATTTTTTTTTTACTGCAGTATTATGGTTTGCATTTTATATTATGTTCTTTTTATTGATTTCTTCAATTTCTTTCAATGTTTTGATTTTGTTGCTTCTTTTATGTTCGATTATTGATTTTTTGTGTTCAACTTATTATCTTTATTTTTCTGCCACGAAGTCCTGTGGCAGACCAGGACTGAGTGGAATGAAGTTGTGTCTGAAGGGTTTTCACTATTGGTATGATGACACAACGGACTGCTCCCTGGGAAAACTGGCACTTGGAGCGGGTTTTGAACTTTTGAGGACCTTTGGACTGGTGAGGTGGGGTCTTGGAGGAAGCGGCCATGTAGCCAGGGTACCGGAGAAAAGCTGAGTTTTGCGTCTCAGGCCGCCAGATAGTACAGGAGCCCGGGACAGCCTAACCAGCATGTCCTGGCTGCTCTATCAGCTGGTGTATAATCCCGCTTGTCTTGTAGTTCCAGGTGGTGCCTGGATGGGGTCCTGCATTGCAGTGCGGGGGCTCTCCCGAGGCCACTACTGGTTGCTGACTCTAGGGCAAGCCCTGCCAAACTGGTTCTCTGAAAATCAAAAGGGATTCCCCTCCTCCTTTCTCAAAAAAAAAAAAATCAAAATAAGTAAAATTAGGGAAAAAAATCAAAACGCATTTATTAAAACCCCCAACCCATCCTGCCCAACTAACATTGATCAGATTGCTACGCATTGCCGTTTTTTTAATTCTATCGGTATCTAATAATGATATGACTAGAAAATCTCCCTTTGCGATTCAAAAGCTATTCAAGGAATAGGCGGAGATCCTAAATCCGTTAAAAAACTACGTTCGGGAGATTTATTGATTGAAACTTTATCTGCTTTGCAAACTAAATCTTTTTTGTTGGCAAAAACGTTTTTAGATTGCCCTTTGACGGTGAGTCCTCACAAATCACTTAACTCGAGTCGAGGTGTCATCTCTGAACCTGACCTGATATTCACTCCTGAGACTGAAATCCTTGAAGAATTTTTCAGGACGGGGGTGTAATTCAGGTCAGGAGAACCCACTATAAAAAAAGATGCTGAGATTATTCCTACTAAACATTTAATCTTAACGTTCAATAACCCAAAACTTCCGACAACAATAAAGGCTGGTTATTTAAACTGCAAGATCCGTCCTACATACCGAATCCTCTGCGTTGTTTCCAATGCCAGAGATTCGGA
>BMAU01003920.1:0-63165 GCA_019973935.1 Trichonephila clavipes
TTAATTTAATTGTGAATGGATATTTTATGCGACTATTCATTTATATATATTTATTGTATTCTTTCGATCTAATTTGCATTTCATTTTTCTGTAAAAATAAAACTCATTTCATCAATGCATAAATATTTATTAATCAAAAGCATTCATATTAACTCCCTAATACGAGATAAACAATGGTTCAAACAAGTAAACTTTTTTACAAGTATTTTGGAACCATCTATTTATAGATAAATCATATTTAACTCAATAAGAAGAAAAATATATTTAAAACTGAGGATAATGAAATTGCATTTCTGAAAATTACTACACCTTTTCTCATGAAACATTCCCTTAATATTGTATAATTTTAAAAAATTAGATCAACATGTAAAAGGCACTTTATATGAAGAAAAAAAATATTGAATGTGCTATATATATATATTAAAAATTGCAATGTATACATTTTTAATATAGTTCATACTCGCATAAATTTTAGTTTGTGATCCAAGTGTCGCATACCCATGCTTATTTATTGCGTGTTATTTTCAGAAAAATTACACTTTTTTCATTACACAAATGGTGCATTTTACAAATTAAGTAAGTAATATAAGTAATTTTTTTTTTAACTTAATAGTGAAATAGTATTTTCTTTTATTACCTTAAGTCATTTCTAAAAAAAATTCGAAACACTTTTAAAGCATAATTAGCAAGTAAATCAGACAGTCAAAGATGGGTATTGTTATTTTATTAGAATAATTTCAAACATCTTCAAATGCTTCATGATTTTGTAAAGTATTTACATATACCTTATTGTAAAAATAAAATTCATTTTCGTCAAATAACTGATCGACAATTAAATAAAATATTCAATGCTACTCCAAAAAATAAGAATCAAATTATAAACTGATCGCTTATAATGTAGCTATTAAAAAAATATAAATTAGCCTATTCACATTTCTTTTACGGATGTTTAAAAAGCTGCTAAATTTGAATAGTTGCCATTACTTTTAATCTTTTGGAATCAACTTATAATTAAATGATAAATATCAATGTTAATACATAAAGTCCTATTTTGTATTTTAAAACAATTAGTTGCATCAAAGCATGAATGAGTAAATAGTAATGCAATCATAATAGTTTCAAAAAAAGTACTTATAAAACAAAATAATTTATAACTTATCTGACAAGTTGTTCTGATTTGAACAGACTCGCTTTTTCATTTCTGCTTTTACAAGGCCTTGAATAAAAAAAATAATCATTCACTAAGCAATCAGGCTCAGTAAATGATATGTTGCATACGAATTTATCGTCGAATAATTTTAATCCTTTCGACACATTCGCAGCAACACTTTGATTTCCAGTGTCACTGGAAAACTTTCAACTATGATACAACATCTGGTGCAAGTTGAATTTTTTCAAAAGAAGCGGTTTCGAACCTCTATACCCTCAGCCATTCTTGTGAAAAAAATATGAAATAAAGAACTACAAAATTAACTAATAACTAAAATAACTAAGAACTTTATCTTAGTGTATCAAGAAATATAAATAAATATCCCAGATAATACTAACGAAGCAGACGAATACCTAATTAGATAAATAAATTAGAATAAAACAAAAATTATATAAAAGAGTTGTTAAAAATATTTCCTAACAAATATATATACTAGAATAATGCAAAAAAAAAATACAATATCATATATTTTTAATTAGATAAAATTAAGACACAAGAATGTCATCAACAAAACTATAGGAAAACTAAAGTTATGAATAAACACGTGTGGATATTGCAGCCGGAATCACGTGCCTACTTACTTGGCGTCTATCTGTCGTGTAAATAGTCCATTGAAAGCGAGAAATAAAACCTTTATATAAAAATGTACGAGGCAAAGACAGGAGAGACAGGGATTTAACTTTATTCTATTATTTTTTTTGAAAAAGAGCGGTAATATGCCACTAAGAATATCTCTATGTGCCATAGTTGTCGATCCCTGCTATTAAGTATACCCCGTAGCTGAGTGTGAACTGTGAATACGCCTAGTGTTTATTTTAGAGATTCCAAACTTTAAATTAAAAATATTATTTTACTAAAGTTGTGGTGATTTACGTTTCCTACCTGTTAATTTCGATAAACCTTGGGCCACTACTTTACACCTCACCTCAGTGTAGACTTATCACACGAAAGGAACGACGTGTCTTGTTTTAAAAACTACAAGTGCTTAACAATTTCTGAAAAGCAAAAGGTGATAGAATCAGTTGAAGAAGGTGAGAGCCAAAGATGTCGATGTAGCCAAAGCCTTTGAAATCCAACTGAGCTCTCTCTCCACTATTCTGAAGAATAAAGAGAAAGTCTTTAGAGCATCTTCGAGTAGAGTGAGAAAACGCGTTAGTAAAGGTAATTTTCCACGTCTTGAACAGTGTTTAGTTTCATGGATGAGACACAGTGTTGAGAACAGAATATTCCGATGGGTGGCTCTTTATTGATTGATTGATTGATTGAATATTAACGTCGCACTGTTCAGCTACACGAGGGCTTTTGGCGACGGACCACGTAATTTTGAACCATGGTCAAGTGACGTGGACGACACCTGAGCTGGCACCCCCTCTCCTAACTACCACACCACACCAACGGGAGGACGTTTCAGCTCTCGACAGATTTAACGTGCATCGCTGCCCTACACGGGCCTTGACTCTTTATTGAAGGAAAAGGCTAAAGCATTCGCCAAAGAATTAGGAATAGAGTTTTCGGCTAGCGAGGGATGGCTTACAAATTTTAAGAAAATTTAAAAAAGGGTCCCTCCAGCTTCGAATTATCGACAATCGACTGTATTGCATTCTGTGATTACTGTAATATCCAATTTCATACTTAATTTCTATTTATTGTAGTTAAAAAGTGAATTGATAAATGCAAACAATAGCCTCGTAACATACAGAGACTTATGAAATGCTTCAGCTTCTTCCATTCGGGTCCGAGACCGAATACAGCGCTACTTGTGTCTTGGAGATGAAAAGTTCCTCTGACTCATTCTTTTTTTCTCATTTTTATTGACATTACATAACAGATATAGTTAACATTTTTCATTTTACAATAATATGTTGTTACTGCTGTTATATCCGAAACATTTTTAATTCATAAGTGGGATTTTACGAATAACAGGCTAAATTGAAAATACTGTTATAAATAAGTTTTCTATAAGTGGGTATGAAAAATAAACACACAGATAAAATATATATACAATTAGATTCCTCTTTCAATCTTTTAAAGTAACCAATGTGTCTTCAAGACACGACAAAAAAATATCCCTATGTCTTAAAGAGCAAATTTAAATATTAGAAAAAATTATTTCGCGTTTCTACATAACATTTTACTTTTCTCTCTACAGATGGCAGCACATCATAGGAAAATCTTTCAAACACAACTTTGTCGGTTTTGATTCAAATGTAGAATTTCGTTCGTTATTAAGAAACTCAATTTTGTTGTTACAAAGTCTGTTATTGGTGGCTGTTATTTTGGTTCACTGTATACGTCAGGATCGTGAATAAGAAAGTGTTATTCCTCATTTATAGTAAATTTCAATCCCTCGCATATTGAATCTCAGCTGTTAATAGCTGAACTTCATCTCCAACTTAGTCATTATTGACTTCTTTATTATCATAAAAAAGATGAAATCGTCTTCATCCAAAGGGCTTTAACACAAAATACAATTCATCGGTCTAATTATTAGACTGCGTAACTCCATCTGGGAGGTACTTTGATACTGAGGGGCTAGGCGTCAAGTTCTTGTTTATGTTCGCCAAGATGGGCGATAATATTACAATATGGTTTACATTGATACTTTTATCGTGTTATATTGTTACAAATTTTCTGTAATGAAGACTTAAAATAGTGTAAATAATTTATATCTGGAAGTGTAATGCATTAATATTACTTTCTGTTGTATTTATTTTTTGTTAAAATCTTGCCTCCATCTCTCCCTTCGAAATCTAGTTTTTTTATGAAATAAAAACAATAGTGATAACACTGGTCGAAGGAATACATTAAAAGCGGAACGTGAACTGAGGTATAGCGTAGAGTCTACGCCATGCCTCTTGCCGTAGACAAAACAAAAGGGAAACGCTAGGTTGTCATCTTGTATTTCATGTAACCCAACAACCGCTGCTTGGTGTGATTAAGGAAATTCGCCAAAATGAGCTTGGCGCGTTGCACTCCTATATCAAATCAAGTACACCGGTGGAGTTACGCAGTCTGATAATCAGGCCGTCGAAATGTATGAAGGAACAAAATGCTGAGTTCAAGTTGAAGTACAACAAAATACAGAAAAAAAGTTATTATTAAGCCATGAAGTATGCCAATTCACTCACACATGTTTGTCATAAGCCAACCGTCTTCTGATTAAACTGTCGAAACTAGAATTTAAAAAAAAAATCGTGGGGGGAGGGACAAAAAGTTTCATGCTAGGAAAAATATTAGTGTAAAAAGCCATACTGGTGTACAATGTTGTTTCAAAACCGTGTAAAAAAAGAACTTGTAAAAAAAGAGTTGGATGTACGTTCAAGCAACGGCAACAAAGGTATTAATAAGAATCCAGATATAAAATTAAATTAAACGGCCACATATCGCATTCCCTGTTTTAGAATACCTATGTGCAATTTAATGCTTAGCGGCGTATCCAAAGAAATCAACTTTCTTACTTTACATTTATTAAGCATAAATTTTATTTTAATAACTTTTTTCTAGTTTCTCTTGCATATCTTATTTGTATGTTCTATCAATAAAGAATTTAGTGTTCCAAGATATCGTCTTCGTGGTTTCTTCCGAATCCTCGGATGCTTTAATGAACTAATGCTTTCTTTCTTGTTATGATTTTAGGATTTATTATTATTTTTGTAGAGAAGAGTTGGGAGTATAAATTCATCAACAGCGTTAGCGTAAGATACTTTTTCTCATACTTCGTTATTATTTAAAATATATTTAAATCTATTTTCAACGGGAGAACCTTTTTTCATTTTTTTGCTTTGGGAATTTGAGGTACTTGATGTAGGGCCTTTTAGCCTACATACTGTCTTCCCCATTCTTGAATATCTAGGTATATAATTACTAAGTGTTAATCTTACAATGGACTGTAAGTGGTCGTCTGTGAAACGGGAATGATATACTAGGTAACTAAATCCTGCGGCAAAACTTTAAGGGGTAATAGTACACATGAAGACAAACAATAGTAAATAGGAAACATAGGGTCCCAAACGTCTTCCGAAAGAGATAGGTGCCATTAAAGTTTAGGGATCCCAAATTTCAAAATAATTAATAAAAAAATGAAAAATAGGTGGATTAGTTTTAGCGGTTCTTATTAAAATTATCTCTTTGTCAGTATTTTTTGAAAAATAAATTTTACAGATAAATCTAAAAAAAATGGCGATAGAGGGCGCCTGACTTTGGAGTAAAAACATATGGTTTTTCTGTTATTTTTTGTAGCACATTAAATGCTTTCAAAAGCTTAGACTTAAGAGCTTAGACCATAAGACTGGCGTTCAAGACTTAACATTAATTGGCCACCGAATTTTCACCAACTTCTTTCTACCAGAAGTGCTTTCAAAAATTTCTGTAAATTTGTTGTAACTGTTTGTAATTCTTCTGAACCTCATTTTTTTAAAAAAATTTTATTTCCCTTGAATGGGTGTTTAATACTTGCTTCTATAAGCCCCGTGTGATACTTTGTGGTGCACGGGGATTTTTTAATTGTTTTCAATAAAAAAAAAAATCTGAATCGTCGGGGGTGTTTAAGTAGCGCAAACTCAGCTGTGTTCAGCAGGTGAAATTTGAACTCCCCTCCTCCCCTGGAATCAGTTCAGTTATTCACGATCTTGGATGCTCGGTCGTAGACTAGGCAGCAACTACTACCCACTAAACGTAAAATAAGCGAGAGAGGTATAACAAAATTAAATAAAAAAAAGTTATTCATAACAGACGTGAGCAATTTCTCCACGAAAAGGGGCTGCGATAGCCCAGTGGTTAAGGTATCGGATCATGGCAGGCATGTCATGAGTTCGAGCCCAGTACCACTAAAGACCCTCCATGTAGAGCAGCGATTGATGTTAAATCGGACGAGAGCTCAAAAGTCCTTCGTTGATATGGTGTGGTAGTTAGGAGAGGGTGTGGTAGCTCAGGTGTCGTACTCGTCATCTGACCATTGTTCAAAATTACGAACAATGTCCATCGTCAAAAGCTCTCGTGTAGCTGAACAGAACAACGTTAATATTCATTCACTCCCTCACATTTCACCGCGCAAAATACCCGATTAGACAAATCACTCGATTTCCATGCAAGAGGTGTAGTACACAAGGGTTTAACCATGTGTTGCTAACTGTATGTAAGAATTTAAAGTGCTATAAAAGATGTTGTTGTCTGCATTCATCGTGTTTTTAAAGGCCGTAGAGATGGCCAGCTACACTAATCAAGAAATACCCGATATCCATTTCATTTACAGCGTAGCAGATGGGAATGCCCTGGAGGCCCGTCGATTATACGGGGAACGATTTCCTTCGAAACGCTTGCCAAATCGAAAAACTTTTAAATGCTTGTATCGGCATCTTAGAGAAACCGGTTCGTTTGTTAAGGGGATGCAAGACACAGGGCTTACCAAGAGTATGAAGACACCAGAACGTGATGAGCATGTGTTGCGTGAATTTGAGGAGCAACCGGAGAAATGCACACGGACTGTATCAGCCACCGCCAATGTGAGCCATATGACGGTTTGACGAGTGTTGGGAAACGAAGGCCTTCAACCCTATCATGCGCAGCGGGTGCACGCCTTGAAAGTAACCGACCATCACCCACGTATTGATTTTTCGCTATCGTTCCTCCAACGATTGACTGTGCAACCAGACTTTACCACACACTCGCTATTCTCCAATGATTGCAGTTTCAGTCAGGAAGGCATTTTCACACACAACACGCAGAATGCACGCAACTGGGTGCACACTAACTCACACGCTGTTTGTCCTAATTCATATCATCAGCGTTTCAGCGTTATGTGTGGGTGGAATTATCCACGATAATTTAATATAGCCTTATCTTTTGCCTAGGCGCCTGGATGGTAAAATGTATCCGTTATTCCTACAAGAGGTGCTTCCAGTTCTACTGCAAAGTGTTCAAGAAAACATAAAGGCTCATATGTGGTTCCAACATGGCGTAGCGCTTGCACATTTCAACTCAGATTTGAGAAATGCATTTGATACAGGCAGTAGCGCACACAGAATTTTTCCAAGTGGGGGTCCAGGGTCGAAAGTCCACCATTCTTATATCATGCTCCTTTTGATTTTGTCGATTTGGGGGAACAAGAAACAGTAAAAAACTAATTATTGAATCAATAATTTGTATTAATTAATAAAATTAATCATTAAAACAAATATTTAATTAATTTCTACGCATTATATACTTAAAATTATAATCAATCGGGAAAAAATCAGGGGCTTTGGGGTGGTCCGGATCCCTAGAACCCCCCTTGTGTGCGCCACTGGATACAGCATATCTAGGGAAAGGGTTTGGACGCGGTGATCCGGTAAACTGGCCGATACGCCCACCTGACCTCTCCCGCCTACACTTTTTTCTCTGGAACCATATGGAGAGTCTTCTATACGCAAGTACCGTCGACTCCGATGAGGCCCTGATTGCGATTATTGCCTTCGTAGCCTGCGATATCCAGGAGATACCGGGGTATTTGCAATGTTCGGTAGTCCATCCGTCGGCGGTGTGAGGCCTGCATCCTTGCTGGTGGGTACTAATTCGAGCAGTTTTTCTGATTCCGCAAGAAAACCATGCGTGTACCATTTTTTACATGTCATCATTCATTCAACCTTCATTCATTTGCACTACATGCTGCATCAAATTGTTTCTTTTTATTTTGAGCTGAGAAACTGCTCATGTCTATTTAGACTAAAATTTTTAATTTTGTCATCACTCTCTCATTTATTCTACGTATAGGAGGTAGTAGTTGCTGGCTGGTCTACGACACCAAAGTCCTACGACAACAAGATCAGGAATAACTGGACTCTATTCAGTGGGAAGGGAGTTTCAAATTTCCCTTCCTGAACACAATTTCGTATGTGCTGCATAACCACCCCCAAACGATTCAGATTTGGAGCTCAAAATTTAAGTTTAAGTCTAAGCTTTTGGAAGCATTTAATGTTATACAAAAATAACGATAAAAATAGTTTTTCGTTACTCCAAAGTCTAAAGCACCCTCTATCGACATTTTTTAAGATAAATCTTTAAAATTTATTTTTCAAAAAAATACTGGCTAAACGAATAATTTCAGCAAAAACCGATGGCGAATCGACCGAATTTTCCGTTTTTTATAAACATTTCATATTTAGGACCCTAAACTTTAATGGCACCTACCTCCTTCGGAAGACGTTTGGGACCCTAACTTTCCTATTTACTATTGTTTGTCTTGATGTGTAAAATCACCCCTTGAAGTTTTGCCGCCAAGTTCAGATACACCCTGTTTTGTCTTAATTATATCCATCGTTGAAAATGTAGATTCACACTGGTAGGTAGAGAGAAAGAACGATGTTAAATGAAATGCAACTTTTTTAAAAAATTAGGATACTTTACTTCGTCTAATATATTTCAAACGTTATTCTTTTAAAATTACGTCCTATTCGAAGAAGAAAAACTTCGTTTTCCTCGAGAGATAAATAGAACATGTAAGATGTTTTGAGTTATATTTTCCGCAACAATATTGCGAAATGAATAACACATAAATGCAACAATTGGTACTAGTTAAGTAAATTCTTGAAATTGTCTCTCCAATTTCAGGGTGCAGTTTTATTTTTGCATCATTATATATTTCGCTCTTTTCTTTGCTTAAGGTACTATACTTATCCCCAGTGATGCCTCCTTTCAGGGTTATGAATAATATAGCTGAAAACTATGAAACAACTGCCACCATAATGATAAATCCACCTCTATGCTTGACACAGAGACCAAGAAAGGAGACCATCACGATCATAAGCCTGTGCGGGTGTCCTCCAAACGAACACCCGTCCTGTAGTCGGAAAAAGTATGAAATACGATTGGTCAGAGTATATTACTTTCTGCCCTTTATCAATCGACCAGGTTTTGTGAGTGTGATGCCACTGTAGACGTTATTTGACATTGACATATGGGGCAAGTGGCTTGGGATATGCTGCTCTGCCGTAAATGTTCTGTTCATGAAGGCGCCTTCTAATTTAAATTATTCACACGGTAAAAACTAGATGCTGATAGAGTTCTGCGGTCACTTTTGCTGCAGTTCATTTTTAAGATGTAATACTCTGGTTCAATACCTATCAAAAATTTTCACTGAAATTATCTTTCCGTCCACTATTTTGCTTATTTTTATAAGCTTGTCTTGCTGTGCTGTGTGTAAGCAGTCATGACTTCAGACATCGTGCCTCTAGAAACCTCTAAAAACTTGGATGTTTCGGTCACATTTGATCCAGCTACATGGTCTCATACAATTTGGCGGTGTGGTACCAAAATAAACCAGTAATAGCCTCCATGCGATGACGATCGTTTTGGCATGGTGGCTCAGATACTCGTTTTCGGAACGGAATGAACCCAGTTCTGATCTTCCTTTAGTTTTTTCATTGTCAGAATTTATTTAAGTAATTTACTGCAGTAAATGGGGTCTTATGGTTCCAGTAGTCATATAAAGTACAAAGGGGGAGAGAAAGAAACTCACTCAACGATGCATCACTGCCTTCAGTAGTTTTACAACGGATTTATTCAGGACTTATGTTATTCCTTAGTTTCTGTTCGGTTTTCCCAGAGTTGAGTCATTGAGTGTAAATTTGGAGCTGTTTTTTAGTTCCTCATTATCTGTTTCAGTTTTCGCATACCTTCACTGTATTCAAGTTCGTTGCTTCGTAGTTCATTTTGTCCGGGTCTGAATCTGTAATCATCCTTAGTCAATCAGAGGTAATGTTCCTGAAACTGCGTGAATCTCCATCCCAGGTACGCAGCCACCTCCCTATCAATGATAATACGTTCTCAAATTTAAGAGGCCCCAAAATGTGTGAAAAAGTTCGTAAAACATTGAGAGCGCACCAAAAAAGAGCCTAAAATATTTTGATAATGGTCCACTAAGAACTAACTAGCTACGTCAGTTCTCCATCCGTCAGAAGAAAAATTGGATCTTCCTCTGGAATCCAGGCACAATCACGGTCAGGCAGTCAGTCCCTTTTTCAATACAGCTTAGGTCCTCAGATGAGAGGTAAACTTAAGATATAAATCTTTATATAATTTTTGCATTGAAACTTTCAATGAAATATAGAATAGATTTTTTTTTAAAGTGCTGATTTATCACAATTCAACAGAGTTGAATATTTGTTTCCACAGAATAATTTTTTTTTTTTGTTCTGTGATATAATGTAGTATTTTTAACTTGTTGAAAACTATTCTTACTTCAGATTTGCGGGAAACTACAGCACTGAGTGATTATATGAACAGCTCTTCATGCAAGTCTTAAGAATATTTGAACACGCTATAAGCACAGTATAATTTAAATGTATGTAATTTTAAAAAATGTTGCAATAAATGTATGCCAATTATATTGCATATAACCACAATATATACAGGGATTTGCGGCAGCAAATCTGTCTGTTTATAAATGTGTATTTTTCGATTTATAGTTGCTATTATATTTCCTAAATTTTTTAATTCCATTCTTCAGATAGATGATTTTTTTACATTATATTTTTATGTTATTCCAGTGATTCAGTCCATTCTTTTAGACATTTTGGTTTATTAGACGACACACACAGAAGACATGTATAAAGCACAAAGAACATTACTTAACTGATTCTACCTGCTAAAAAAATACTTCTCAGATGACTAGAAGCGCCATCTACTCATTTTAATTTAACTTTAAACAGAGGCTGCTTTCATGGCATTAAGGAAGTCATTGTAAAGAACCAACCGAAGAGGACGCTGCATGTCTACAACTTTCGAGCACTCAATACGGATTTGAACATTTGAAATCATATAAATTGTAATTAAAAACCTTTAAGAATATAAATTTTTGTGTGTGAGAGACGTTTGAAGGATTTGAAGACTTTTAAAAACGATATAAATTAATGAATATAAAATCTTTAATTATATAAATTTTTTTGTGTGAGAGTAATGCGGACAAAATTGTGACAAAAAATGAACATCTGCATTCTTAAAATTCTCGTCGGACAGGTAAACAACAATTTAATATTTTGATCTTTAGAAATTTGAGATAGAACGATAACATTTTTGTGCCGTAACCTGGGAATGACTTTAGATACAGGAAATAGCGAGCTAGAAAATGTTAGCTAGTCATTTGAACAATTTACACAAGATGAAAATTAAGAAAAAACATTGAATAAGTGAACATTTTTTAAATCAAAATATTAAGTAGTATTAGAAATTCTTTCGGTATCGTAACTCATTAATATCAGGCTAATAGAGAGCAAAATAAAAAAAGAAATCTGATAAACTTTCAAATAAACTCCCTTAACGATATTTAGAAAGTGAATATTACACAAAGACAGCATTTTTAAGTTAAAAATACAAATAACTTAAGTTTCGGGGGAATAAAAAAAAAAAGCGTGTGAGAAAAAACAATGTCTGTTGAAACTGGAAACGAACAGTAAAATAGGGTGAAATACGCTCGTTTTTAGATAATTTGCAGTGTGATAAAAATATTTACAAGCTTAATGAAATGTTTTTCAGTTTGGAGCTGTTTTCAAAATTAAACGAGGTGGAAAATTTTAATTATTTGACATGGTATGTTATAACACTCTCGTTCAAGTTCTTGTAGATATATTTCGAAAATGTCTGCTTTCATGGGGAAATAGTCTGTTCAAACTCTGTTTTTATAAAATTTCTTTATTAGAACTAATAAGTAGTTAATTTAGTGATACACAGTACCAGTATTTATTGATTGGCAACTGAACTGCTAAGCTAATTTTCCGAAGAAAAAATTATTTTAAATACACATTACTATTTAACAGAATACATTCTACACTCCATACAAATTCAAAAGCTTCCTTGAGCCTAACAGTGTTTTTTTTTTCCATTCGTATCATTTAAGATACTTTATACTTTTAGAAAAATAATAGAACTCTTCTGCGCATTCTTCAAATTTCATTACATATTGAATTTTTCGTAGTAGAAATACTGGTAAACATAATGCGTGATTTGTTTTTTGTTACTATATGTGGTATCCTATGATTACTGTAATATCCAATTTCATACTTAATTTCTATTTATTGTAGTTAAATTGTGAACTAATAAATGCAAACAATAGCCTCGTAATACACGGAGATTTATGAAATGCTTCAGCTTTTTTCTTTCGGGACCGAATACAGCGCTACCTGTGTTTGGATATGAAAAGTTCCTCTGATTAATTCTTTTTCTCATTTCTATTTACATTACATAACACAGGTATGGTTAACATTTTCCATTTTACAATAAGTTGTTGTTACTGTTGTTATATCCGAATCATTTTTAATTCTGAAGAGGAATTTTACGAATAAGGGGCTATTAATTGAAAATACCGTTATAAATACGTTTTTCTAAAAGTGGTTATGAAAAAATAAACACACCAATAATATATATATATATATACATATATATATATAATTAGATACCTCTTTCAACCTTTTAAAGTAAACAATGTGTCTTAAAAACAAGACAAAAAATATCATTATGTCTGGAAGATGAAATTTAAATATTAAAAGAAATTATTTGGTTTCTAGGTAGTATTTTACTTTCCACTTTGCAGATGGCAGCACATCATAGGAAAATCATTCGAACACAACTGTGTCTCTTTTGATTCAAACGTAGAATTTCCTGTGTTATTAACATCCTCAATTTTTTTTTTTTGTTACAAAGTCTGTTATTGGTGGCTGTTATTTTGGTTTAATGTACAAGTCAGGATCGTGAATAAGAAAGTGTTATTCCTCATTTATAGTATAGTTCAATCCCTCGCAAATTGAATCAGTTGTTAATAGCTGAACTTCACCTCCACTTAGTCATTATTGATTTCCTTATTATAACCTGTCATATATTCGATGAAATCGTCCTCATCCGAAGCGCTTTAACACAAAATACAATTGTTTTTAGGAACAAAATGCTGTGTTCAAATTGAAGTACAACAAAATACAGAAAAAAAGTGATTATTAAGTCATGAAGTATGTCAAGTGACTGACACATGTTTGGAATAAACCAACTGTGTCTTCTGATTAAACTGTCGAAACTAGAATTTTAAAAAAAAATGTGGGGGGGGATAGAAAGATTCATGCTAGGATAAAAGATTCGTGTAAAAAAGCATACTGGTGAACAGTGTTATTTCAAAATCTAAAAAAATGAACTTGTAAAAAAAGCATTGAGTGTACATCCAAGCAACGGCAACAAAGGTATTAATAAGAATATAAATATAATTTTAAATTTTATGGCCACTTATCGCAAAAGTCTCATTCTCTGATTGAGAATACCTATGTGCAATTTAATGCTTAGCGGTGTATCCAAACAAATAAGCATTCTTATGTTTCATTTATTAAGCACAAATTTTAATTTTCTTTACTTGTTTCTAGTTTCCCTTGCATATCCTATTTGTATGTTCCACCGATAAAGAATTTAGTATCATTGAAAATACCCATTCATTAGGTAATAGCTACTATATACTTGACCATCAACAAGTTCTTAAAAGTACTAAATGACAATTAGCTTGTTCAGTATTAAGTACCATTCAGAGCAAGGAAAATATTTAGCAGTTGATTATATTTTCTTGCTAACTCTCATTTTTCCCAGGATTTCTGCATTTGCACGCAAGAAATAGTGTTCTTTGCTTGACTTTATTTGACGTTTTTGCGGGGCAATAGGTCTGCGCCAGCGGCCCATAATCCCTTATCTGGAACTGAGAGGTGGCATTATGACTAGCGTCTTGATCTCGGGAAAAGTGGACAAGTCTATTTTAGAGCTAGGGAGGTAAGGAGGAATTCGCAGTTTGAAAGAGGGGAAAATTTCTCAGTTATAGGGAATTAATCCCTGAAGAAATCTGAGAAAAGTATGGATGTTTACTTGAAAAGTATTCCGCACTTTTTTTTGCAAACACTTCTCCGGGCAATCATTTGTAAAAAGTCAGGAACTCGTGGAAAAACAGTGCATGCAATGAAACTTAAATTAAAGGAAAGAAATGATTTTGCAACAATAAAGAAATTTAATTTTTGTTAGAAATGAATAATGTGGTTCGAAATAAAGAGTCGCAATAATCGTAAGGTTGAGAAAAAACCATTTGGAATAATGTGTCCATTTTTTTTTTTTTTTTTTGAAATTTTCTTTTTATGTATGATAAAATAAATGAGAAAAGTAATCGTACATAAATATTAATGTAATAATGGTTAGATGATAAATTGCTTTATAAGATGCTTTGTGTTTTCTGTTACCTTACAAAGTTTAGCAGCCTTTTTACTCATGTATCAAGCAAACATTGTTTCTGATGATGAGAAAATTTATTTGTTTATGAAAATGTTTGTGTGAAATTTTTAATTAATAAAATATACATTCAAATATAAACACACACATTTTAATAGCAATAGTTTTTTAGAGAGTAGAAGTATATAAAAACTAATAAAAAGTTTGAAATGTGCATAGATAAATATATAACAGAGAAAGTGAGATAAAAATGTTGTACAATTAGATTCTCAAAAAAATGCATTGTTGTTTCTTCATCTTATCTGATCATTATGTGCTTATTTAGTAAATATTTCAATTGTCAACGTATTAGAATATTTTCTATATTGACAAATAACTCATACAAAAGGAAATTTTACAAAAAAGACAACTCTTGCACACATTACGGTACATAATAAGACAACACGGGGAAATTTTTAGTTGTATTATATCAGTTTTTCCCTAAAAATGAATTTCTTTCTAAAAAGTGAGAATAATTGTTGTCATCATCAAATGTTCTTTTTTATCCTTTTTTGAAAAAAAGAAATGATAATTATCAATATTACATATATGTATAGACTAAAAACTGAATAAAATTCAAAAACTATGTAATGTTTCTTAATTATACATAAATGGTTCATAATTATTTTTAACCTTGTTCAGCTTCCAAGATTTTTAACTTTAGACAAATTTTGATTACATATATATTTTAAACTAAAAAAGCCATTTTAATTTTCAATATTTTATAATTACTACTTTTAAAAATTGCAATATATAGTCGAACTTTTATCTAACGAAGTCGCCAAATCCTAAAAAAAGTTCTTACGTAGAAAATTCTGCATAGCAATTCATCTCTTTCTCAATAATATATACTTTTAACTAATTTAATATATAGACTAGTTTCAGGAAAAAGAGTAAAATATTTAATATAAACGTATGGAATGGGTTTTCAATATGTGTCATATTCAATGGCGTAATTACACCCCCATATTGCGGGAGTGGGCCCCTGCTTTCCTTTGAGAGGATATTCTGCATTGTGCCGCTGGTCATACTTCTTATAAATTTGTTTAATTTATGTAGATTTTAAAGTTTATTATATTTATAATTAAAAGCTATACTAGGCAAAGAATAGGATAAGTATCTCTTATGATACAATGTTTGTGGCTTGCCTTGTCATGTGTTCGAGCAGCTACCCGGAGGGGCTAACGCCGATAATTATCAATGGGTGATTATCTGGATATAATGTTAATACCAATGCCCCCCGCGCAATGCAGGGGTGTACGTTACGCCATGTTTAGAAAAGTGCGCAGTAAATGATTACACGAGTTCGAGCCAATTCTCTTTACGATGAATCGCCAAAATTTATTGAATTGTCAATTGTTGTTTCCGCGAAATTTTGAAAAATAATACATTTTTCAACGCCGGAATTCAAGATTTTTAAAAAACAGCGTTTTAATGTTTAGAAACTGAAAATTCTACCAGCATTCAAAATGAAAATTTATCAATTTTTTACCGTAAATAACGATGAAAAGGGGGTGTCCCCCGGTGGCTATTAGCTGCCCGGCAAAGAAACTGAGGCAATGACTAATGCCATGCTAAGTATTTTAACGTTTTGTAAGAATTAAGTTTTCAGTGGAATGGGAATTTGGTACTTGCCACATAAACTCACTGCAGATATGAATCGAACTAAGCCATCGGTTGCCGATGAGTCGCTGATTTCCAAGTGAAACGTTTGGTTGCCAACTTGGCAAATTATCTTGAACATTGCGGTTAAATAGTATGCAAGTACCCAAATTTTTGTTTAGGAAAATCCATTTTTTAATGTGGAAAAATTAACTTAAAAAGGAAAAAAAATATGTTTCATTTTTTCCTTACATGGCCGTAATTTCTAATATATAGGTGCAATTAATAATATTTCTTTAATAATATATACATTTCTAATGTATGCTACATAACCATTATATATAAATTTTTTTTTGAAATATGAATAGATATTTTCAAGAAGCATTCTAGAATATTCTTGTTTGAAATTAAAGTCTAAGATTAATAAATTGTTCAATAAAATTGATACATCCCCTCCAATCTTTTGTGTTTAACTGATGAAACACTTTTTTTTGTTATCACTACAAAAGTTAAATTATGATCTTGGATATCGTTGCCGTGTTAAAATTTCATTTGTTAATAATTTATTCTAAAACCGCAATCGAGGTGAATTCAAAAATTTAAACTATAAAAATCAGATAGTTTAATTACATGTTGTATGCTAGGGCTGTCATTTGTACCCGGAGAAAATTTCTGTTCTTTTTCACATAGATTGTTCTTGCATGTTGAATAATTGTTCTTCAGATTATAGTTGTTAAATTAAATTACTTAAACCTCTGAAAGATGTATTTATTATTTCATTTTTCAACTTCACCAAATTATTTTACTTTGTCTATATCATAAATTGTAGTTGTGTATTATACCATTGACCAATTCTCAAATCAAAAAATAGCTAAGATAAGCTTAAATTTGAAACACCATGTTACATATAGCTTTATTGTAAGGGATCAACCAAATACTTAAAACAGCTCAAATATCACAAAACAAAGATAAATAATAAAAAAGAACAAACATTTTGAAAGTAAGAACCTGGAGAAATTAACATGGGAACAAACAAAAATTTAAACAAGAAAAGGAACATGAGATGCATTCATGAAAATTCTCACATTCCAGTGTAGTTTGCTTATATCACCATGTTTTTGTGACTTTATTTAGTTCTGACGAAATGCTTTGCATTCATGATGATCAAAATTAAAATATACTAGATGGAAGGATGCCTATTTTTAAGACAATGTGCCATGCAATCACGGCCTGCTTGAAGTTTGCCACAGCCTCTTTAACAAACTCTTTTGACAAAATTTTTTCAAAGTGTCTGGAATGTTAGCCTAGAATTTGCCTGTTGGTTTTGCTTCCTGGTCAGATTTAATGCCCGTATCAAATTTAAAACACTAATTTCATGTATTTCACTATCTGGTTCAAAACATAAATATTGAAATCTCAATTAAATACTTCACTCTTCCTGCAAAAACGGTGTTTAAAAGAAAAGAAAATAATCAAATATCGTATTAATCAGTCCAAAGGTGTATTCTCTCATCATTTTCCTCAACAAAATAAAGTATAAATTCAAAAATATCATCTTCATACTAACACAATCATGTGCAATGAATAAATTATAAAAGAAATAAAAATGGATATGTTCGTTGAGTGGCTAATTTCAAAGTATTTAGCCACTCGCATTTTTAAAAAATGATGAATGTGTTGTAACTTAATCTTTTAGTCCCCAAATCTTGAACTGGTACACGAAATTAGTAGCAAAATTTGGAAATATTTAATCTTGATTTGGACAATGAACTAAAATTAGGTGAAATTGTATTGTCATATCGATGACAATACAATTTCATAATTTTGTTTTGTTCTCTGTTTTCTTTGATTTTTTACCTTATGCAAATTATTGATTTTTAAATAACTATTCTTTTACTGTGTACAAATTAATGTCACTTCTTTTAAATTAAAAATTCTGAAGGGGAATGATATAGCAAAAAGGTAATAATTTTAGGAATGATTACATTTTATTTGATTATTTTTTATTGTCTTATTTTTAAGTACATGTTTAACTTGTAACAAAATTTATTTCTTGAAGCCAGTGTAATTTGAAAATTTTGATGTAGAGAATTACCTTCAGATGAAAATGTCTCTCTGTTCATTTTTAATCTCAGTGGCTAATTATTCAACATTGGCTACTCAACAAGTAATTATTAGTTTTTCCATGATATAGCTTTTTAATTTTTTTCTTTTGTATAGGGTACGGCAGTGCTTCTCAAACTTTCAATACTGGCGCCCCCTTTTCGATCACAATTTTTATCGCGCCCCCGTATACATTAATAATGTACTGAATGCAATAATAATGCACTTTGACGCTAAAGCTACAATAGACGATCTTAATTATAAACCATACAAATTAGTAACATAAGTATTAAATTTCGTATACTACTTTTAAGCAAAAAAAAAAAATAATAATAAATAAAATAATAGGATAATTATTATGTTATTTTTCCTTTCTCTAATTTTTAAATTGAACATATTGCAAAATGCGGTGGCTGCTTAGAATACAAAATATAGATATCTGCTAAATATAAAAAAAAAAAAAGAACTCGGAGGGTCAATTTCACTAATCATAAGCCTTCCTTATAAAAACTTTGCTTTCCAAGACAAGCTCATGGAAGTCGTTAATACTTATTAAACTTGTTCTTAATTTAGTATTAATTAATTAGTTATAAAATATTCTGTGCAGCACTAATTAATTAAGAGAAAGTTTACTTACCTACTTTCAAGGACTTTTCAATTTTTCTTTGGTAACAAATAAACAGTTTTGCCGGAACTAACGATTTCAAAATCTGTGTGTCCCGCGCGACCACTTCCGGGTTTTAAGTATATTCATTATCATAATATGTATGTTACTGCTAAAAAATTGTGTGAAACGTTTTTCGTTATGCTTTATATGTTGAGAATACTTATAAAAATATGTCTTGGGAAAAGTAATCCTTCATAGTGCTTCCTCTCCGTGGTTTTCCAAACATCATAAAACTCTTTTGCATGGAAAAAAGTGCAACAGAGAAACACATAAGAAAGGGGTCATAACTAACTGTACCAATAACTTAGAAGGTCAAACAGATTACAGCTATAATGTGCAATATTTCAAAAATAATGACAGTGATGAATTTTTTATGTTCCTAATTTTTTTCGATTCTGGGTCTGGGATCTGTTTTTTCTCTGAAAGAGTAGTATGTTAGTTTCAAAAATAAAGCGTAATAAAAGAATCTCTCATCATCAGCAAATAAAATAAGTTTTTTATTTGGTTATAGGATCAAAGATAGTTAATTAAGTATTGAAGAAGTTTTTTATTTTTGATGACTTAATATCGCGCGCGCTTATAAATTATATCAGAGTAAAGTGCACTTTTTATTATGTCTGAAAGTATTTTGTTTTTAATTCATTCCAGTAAACTAATTATTTTTTAAATCTTTTATTTTCGATATGCTCGCCCCCACAGTTTGAGAAACACTGGGGTACGGTATTTTGCACAAATTCATAAAATAGTTTAATTTCTGAAAAAACTCGGTTTTATGCATGTAAAGATAATTATGGATGAGTTGATGATTTGTGGATATTATAGATATATCTGTTTTAAAATGTTAAGAATTTTAAAGCAATTGTGTACATAAAATATAGAGTTGTTTGATTGACTGAATATTAACGTCGCACTGTTCAGCTACACGAAGGCTTTTGGCGACGGACCACGTAACTTTTAACCATGGTCAAGTGACGTGGACGACACCTGAGATGGCACCCCCCTCTCCTAACTACCACACCACACCAACGGGAGGACGTTTCAGCTCTCGACAGATTTAACGTGCATCGCTGCGCTACACGGCGGGTCTTTAGTGGTACTGGCGTGAACTCGTGACAAAGCAAGCCACGGCCCGATACCTATACCACTCGGCTACCGCGGCCACATAAAATATAGAGTTGATATGGAAGCTATTTGAAAAGATTCTGTAATAAAATAACATTTATCATCTTTGAGTGTCTGACTTACTATGTAGTTATTATTTACAAATGTTTGAATTTTTGTTTTTAGAAATGACTGTCTTTAAAGTTCAAAAAAAGAAAAGTATAAATACTCTTTCATACACAATTAAGTTAAAGAACTGTGAATCGTATTACTATAAATTTTTAGTATTAATGATTAAATTTTATTTGATCATCCTTTATAAAGAGTTATTGAATTACATAATTTGTGATTTATTCTAAACCATTGAAAATATATGTCATTTTTCTTTGATTTTAATGTTTCAGAATATTAATTATAATTAATGTATCTTTTAAAATTATTATACAATCTTCTGGGAATGTGTTAGAAAAGGCATAATAATTTTAGAAATTCAAGTCAATTATTCTTCATTACACATACATTTTTTGTTCTCATTAAATTACACGTAAAAATTATAGTAATGATTTATCAATACACTACAGATAATTCTAAAAATATAATTTAAACTTTCAGAATTTTTTTTTAAATTTACTTTTTTAAACCATTGTTTATTAAATATTAGAGTGAGTTAATATGAAAGTTTTTGATTAATAACTAAGATTTATCCTTTAATGAAATGAATTTTTATTTTTACAACACAATGATACAAGATAGAAAAATTTAATTAAAAATATATAAAGCTGAAAGATTGTTATTTTTAATAAATTATAATACAATACATATAAGTGATCCATAAAACTTCCCAAGACATTGTATTATTCAAATTCTTCTTTTTTTAAAGGCGGTGAATTAGTAGAAATGCAATACAAAGGAAAAAAAACAGCAGAACACAAGAGAAAAAAAAAAGTCGAAGTGACTGAAGTCTCATCACTCCCCAGTATCTCTAGCACACCAATATTCAGGAAATTCCATGGAGTGCCTTGAAGCACACATTGGAGATGCTCATTGGCTCTGTTAAATTACAGAGGTGGTAGTAAAGATAGTGATAAACTCTTATGCAATGTCTTCCAAGCAGGCATGGCCTGTTGCTAAACGCGAAAAGGCCACCACATTTTGGTGTTATTTATCAGGTATAGTATCCAATTCCTTTTTGTCCCAGTTCTTGCCTATATTTTGTCCTGTATCTTGATTGGAAACAGTTGAATTCTATGCCAGCTTAATCTACAGCAAATACCATCATATAGATGCAACTGCAGTCAGGCCGGCGCTAGGGGTGGGCAAAGCCGGGCCCCTGCCCGGGGCGGCAACCTTAGGAGGCGGCAAATTGGCTGTGAAATTAATTAGTTTATGAAGAAAATAAACCAAGATTACACACACCCAGGAGTTCTAAGAGTCAAAATAAAAATTCGGAGAAAAAATTAAAAACATATATGCAAAATATTCACGTTTTCTATGGAGTCCTAGAGTTTTTTTAAATTTTTTAACGAGTATTCATTAGTATTTAAAGCCGTATTTCCCAACGCTGGGCCATGGGGGAAGGGGAAGGAGGCGACAAAGAATTTCTGCATCCGGTTCCTTCTTTTTCAACTAATTTCGTACAACTCTTGCTGCTTCGTATGCGGGAATTCGGGTACTATTGAAAGAGATAGATCTTGGCAGAGAGATTAGTCTCAGCAAAAGTGATGAAAAGCACAGTCAAGTTTTATGAACGGAAAGAGGGGCAGAATGACCCTGAGAAAAAGACCCTTTTTCGAAGAAAACAGAGGGAATCTTGTGTTAATTTGACTTCCTAACTCATTCTTTTAGCTTCCTGTGCTCATGCAGACAAAACAAAGTCGGACGACAAAAAAGGTTACAATATTGTCATTTTCAAATTCTCTTTTAGATTTAGATAAAAAAGTAAAACATTGCTGAGCTTTTCAGTACATTCATTAATTATTTACCATTCATTAAGAATCCTAACAACAATAGCTCGAAATTGAAATACAACGTAGTTATTTTTATTATGATGATTTTGTTTTGTAATCGTAATATATTGTGATAATTTTGTTTAGTAATAAATGAACCAGTCTATAATTGCTAAATATTTAATTCATAGTGCTTCAAACTGTTAAAAGAATTTTCAAAGGAAAAATAAGTTAATTTTATTTATATAGACACTTTTTATTAAATGTAACATGCGAAATAAACATATAATTTTTCTAATCTATTCTAAGACTGTTAAGATAGCCATTATTTTGTAAGATTAAATTTTAAAAACTTCAACAATTTTTTGCATGTTATTGCCATTTTAAGAGGAATTTGCACAATACCTTTTAATTTAAGATCTTTTGCACTAGTCATTCCCAAATTGGTCTATATAGACCCCCAAGGGTCTATGATAACCTCCAAGGGGTTCAGGTCAGCAAAAAAAAAAAAAACAATTTGGGGGTCAATGTCAATGAGTGGGGGTCTATGTGATATTAACTCTCATTAAACTAGATCATGACTTTAATTTTTAAAGATAATTTAATTAAGTGGAAACCAAATTTTTACTTATTTCGCAGTTTTATTTACTAAATTTAATGAGGTTAATTTCACCGTACAAGGTGACAGCATAATTTTTTAAGCAGGAACCATTTCAGCTAAACTTAAGAAGTATGATAATGGAGGTCCGAATTTTCTCAAATTAACCCAGACAATCTGTCAGCACGTTTTAACCTACGTTCAACATTTAACTGCCTTTTATTCAGATCTTGAAACCAGGTTTGAGAATGCTTTGACTATGGTTATACCACAGTAGGCAATGAATTTATATGGTTATATTGAAAACACACATGACAACTGGAACTGATCGTGATATCATCAATGAGGATTTTAAAGTTTAGAAACGGATGCCAGCAATTTTGGCTTTAAAAAGGCAAACCTGTTAGTTGTCGCGAATTATGGAATATAGAGAGGAAGTTTTTAATTTTTTTTTTCTAATAAGAAGGCGTTTCAGCGCAGTTGCCAATCTCCAAAACAAAAAAAAAGAAACTGACACTTCTAACAGAGGAGATTTAAGGTTAAACCTGACAAGATTGATACTAAATGTTGAAAATTTGTCATTGTAGCTCCAGATTCATCCCTCTCGTTAAAATCAATTGTGTGCTGTTTGGTTATTTTGTTTTTAACAGTTATTTTATATATTAATTAACTTTTAATGTAATTAATTAACATATGCTTTTTAAACTTTATATAACTCTATACTTCATTAATTATAAATTATATTCTTTTAAAGTACTAGTAGTAGTACTAGCTATCAAAAAGATATTTAAGTTGATACATTTGCAAAAATTCAATATTAATAAAGCAGGGGTCTACCCCACACCGAAAAACATGGCAAGGGTCTATCAGACAAAAAAGTTTGGGAACCTTTATTTTACACGGACTATTTGAAGGAACATTTAATGCAGTCTAATAATTAATTATGTGAGTAATTAATTATATGTATTACGTAAATTAATTTTAATCACGTGTATAATTATGCATATTATTAATTATATATATTATGTAGAACAATGGTGCCCTAAAATTAAAAGTCGATTGTTTCAGTTTGCAATAGTTTTTATTTACTGTTTCATTTTACTATTATATATCTCAAAAATCCTTTAAAATGTATTTTCGTGATTGCGAAAAGGTTTAAAAGCGTTAGTATGTATATATTTAAGAAAAAAATCTAGTGATAAAAAAATATGTTCCAATTTATAGCAATATATAAAATCTTTAAAAAAGACAACAAAAGGATGTCAAAATTATATGACAGAAAGATAAAGCAACAGAAAAAGGATTTAATTAAAGTTTTATTGTTACAGAACAATAATTAATGTGAAAGAATATAGGTACTATATTTTTTTGCTTGTGTGTGTTCCTACTATAAAACTATTTAATTAAAGTGAAAGCAAAGTGTGCATCACAGAAATAAAAATATGAACACAATTTATAAAGTAGATACGTGATTTCAAACAAAATCACTGGGAAAGCCGAATAGATGCATTAAAACCACTAAGGTATCAAGTAGGAGGGATATACAATGTTTTACTTGCTGTTTGTAATAATTCGGAGATTGATAACTCTATAAAGGCTTCTGGATTATTAAGGTATTTTAAACAAGTTAAGCCAGTGATAACCTGCGGCCCGCATCTGGCCCGGAGGTCTTTTCTGAGTGGCCCGGTCATAGCCCTTTGCACTAAGAAATTCAATGTTAGAGAACAATTTGCTAAAAATTAAGCAAGGAATTCTTTTAACCAAACAATTAAATATATCGATTTTGTAATCTGTTTTTTTATTAGTAGAATGTGAATGTAAGGAAGAGATTGATAAAAGGAAATAGAAATTATACCCCATAACTATAAAAAAAGTCATAAAAATAAATGTTTGTGTGTGCGTGTTTGATAGAAAAGTTAATATAAAGGGTATTTTTTTAGAGGTATAGAACTTTAAATTGCAATAAAACAACGATGTATTATTCGATTGACATGAATTTTTTTTTATTCGAAAGATAATCTTGTGGAATTACATTTTAAATGTGATTTCTGGCATATGACTGCCATGGCTGGCTCAGATGTAGTCCAATCTGGACGTCAATTTTCGATGACTTTTCCCTACATTTGTGGCCGTATATTGGCAATAACACGGCGAATGTTGTCTTCCAAATGGTCAAGCGTTTATGGCTTATCCGCACAGACCAATGACTACACAGCCCACAGAAAATAGTCTAGCGGTGTTAAATCACAACTGTTTCTAGATTTTTACAATACTTTAATTCGCCGTTTTGAGGAGTATCTTTAAATCACAAATCTTGTTTAAAAATTGGATATAGTTGCTGTGGGTACTGATCAAATCAAACCTGGATTCAAGTACATTGATAGCTTTTTATCTAATGTGAAAAATAAAACTCTGTTTTATATTTCAAAGTAGGATCTTCTATCGGATCTTTTCGTGCCTCATAGTCGAAATTAACATTTCTTCTTCGAACTCTATGACGTGGCTGGGTGAGCTCAAAAAATTAGCCGGTATGTCAATTTCGTCAGTGAATTCTCGAGCGTCGCAAATCATTTCATTTAACCGTGTCCAATCTAAGATCCTTTTTTGAAAAAAAAATCTTTACGATTTTTCAAGAACTCCATAGCAGATGGCAAATCATGTAGTCTTCTGTCTGCAAGAGCTTACTTATAGGATTGATACAATTTAAGATTTTGTACCAAATTACAATGCAGCATAAGAACTTAAATTGTTTAACACAACTTAATAGTCCAGAAGCCTCAACTCTTATAGAGTTGTCAATCTTCGAATTATTGCAAACACAGCAAGTAAAAGCATCGTATCTCCTTCCTACTTGATACCTTAGTGGTTTTAATGCATCTATTCGCCTTTCTCAACGAATTTTGTTTGAAATCATTTATCTACTTTATAATTTTTTACTTTATCATATTTTTATTTCTGAAATGCACATTTTGCTTCCACTTTAATGAAATAGTTTTATACTAGAACACGCTCACAACAAAAAATAGTGCTTATATTCTTCCACATTAATTATTGTTCTGTAACAATAAAATTTTAATTAAGTCCTTTTCCTGTTTTTTATAATAAACTTCTGTCATAATTTTGACATTCTTATTGTTGCCTTTTCTAAAGATTTTAAATATTGCTATAGATTGGAACCTATTATTACTAGAATTTTTCTTAAATATACATACTAACGCTTTTATACCTTTTCATAATCAGGAAAATACATTTTAAAGGATTTTTGAGAAATATAATAGTAAAATGAAATAGTAAATAAAAACTATTGTACACTGAAAAACATCGATTTTTAATTTTTAGTGCACCAGTGTCCTACGGGACACAGATTAAGAGCATCTCGTTTATGTCTTGGATGAGTAGTTATGTTCTGAAGTATTTTATATTTGTATTCATTGCAATTAAACGATTGAGAATTAAAGCCTTTATGTATTAATCACAAATCACACATAGTTTAATAAGATTGAAACTTAATTTTAAGAATGCTTTGGAAGTTAGTCAGGATTCAAGTCATTGTTGTCTGCTTATTAGGGCTGCTAATTCTATATTATTTAGATATCACTATGTATTCAAATTAATTATCTTTTTAATAATCGTCCTTCGAAATTTAAAATTCACGCCAGAAATTTTGCAATTTATTTATCTAAAGGATGTTTTTGCATTGAATTTGTATTTTTAAAAATATTTGTATTTTTTTGTTTAAAATCTTTTAAATGTTTTCTTAAAAATTCTTCCATATTAAACTGCAGATAATTTATTAACTCAATTTTTAAATTTTCGAAATATGCATTTTGATGAACTTTATTAGTAGCATACGGAACTGTTTTACAATATTTTAAAGGTATTTTATACATTTTTTATGTATTTTTATAATTAATTATACACATAATATATATAATTAAGTATACACATAACATATATAACTCAACATACACGTAATTAATTATACACATAATATATATATATTTATATATATATATATAATTAATTATAAATTAGACTGCATTAAATATTCTTTTTAAATTGTCCGTGTAAAACAAAGGTTCCCAAACTTTTTGTCTCATAGACCCCTTGCCATGTTTTTCGGTATGGGGTAGACCCCTACTTAATTAATATTGAATTTTTGCAAATTTATCAACTTAAATATCTTTTTGACTGCTAGTACTACTACTATTTTAAAAGAATTAAATTTAGAACTGATGAAGTATAGAGTTAAAAGTTTAAAAAAAAGCATACGTTAATAATTTAAATTAAAAGTTGATTAATATATAAAATAACTGTTAAAAATAAAACAACCAAGCAACATGCAATTTATTTTAATGAGAGGTTTGAATCTGGCGCTACATTAACAAATTTTCTACATTTAGTATCAATCTTGTCAGGTTTAACCTTATATATCCTCAATTAGTAGTGTCCAGTTTCTTTTTGTTTTGGAGATAGGTAACTGCCTGAAACTTCATCTTACTAGGAAAATAGTTAAAAACTTTCCTTACGATATTCCATAATTCTGACAAATAACAGGTTTGTTTTTTTAAAGCCAAAATTGCAGGAATCCGTTTCTAAACTTTAAAATCTTCATTGGTGCATATCACGATCAGTTTCCGTTGTCATGTGACATTTTTTTCCCAATGGGACCATGTAAATTCATTGCCTACTGTGGTATTACCATAGTCAAAGCATTCTCAAAATTGGTTTCAAAATCTCAATAAAAGGCAGTTTAATGTTGAACGTAGGTTAAAACGTACTGACAGATTGTCTGGTTTAATTTGAGAAAATCCCGGACCTCCAGTATTAGACTTCTTTAGTTTAACTCTGGAAAGAAACTCTGAGATGGTCAGTGTTTTAAAAAAAAAAAATTATGCTGTTACCTTGTACGGGCAAATTAATGCCATTAAATTATATTTAGTAAATACATCTGCTAAATAAGTAAAATTTGGCTTTGAATTGATTAAATTTTCTTTGAAAATTTAACTCACTATCTAGTTTAATGAGAGCCAATATCACTTAGACCCCCACTTACACCTCATTGACCCCCAAATTATTTTTTTGCTGACGTGGACCCCTTGCTGCTCGTCTTAGACCACTTTGGGAATCAATGGTGTAAAAGATTTTAATTAAAAAGGTATTTTGTAAATTCCTCTTAAAATGGAAAATAGCATGCATATATATATATATATATATATATATATATATATATATATATATATATATATATATATAAATCTTCTGTGCGTGTGTTTGTCAATAAACTCCTCTTAAACGGCTGGACCAATTTCTATGAAATTTTTTGTGTGGGTTCAAGTAAATTCGAGAATGGTTTAGATTCACAATTCGGTCCCATATCGCAATTAGTTGAAAAGATATTAATTAAAAACATTCAAAAAATACAACTCAACATTCACCTACATTGTTGTAACAACGCTATTGCTATAAACACAAGTAATATAAAAAAAAATTTTTAATCAATTCCTACTTAGATCAAGCAAGAAAAAATTTATTTTAGCTACTTTTTATTAAATAGTTGCAATTAATATAAATATGTATATACATATGACAGAATCACAACATTAAGTGGTAATTAATTTTTATTAATTATCATTAAAGTATCGTATTGTCATCCAAAACAAATGTGTATATAAAATTTCTTTTCAACTGAATGCTTTAACACGTGAGAAAAAAACCTTTTTCAAATTTTGACAAAAGTCGCCAAAAGGGTCGCTAAATCGCCAACGTGGCTGTATTTGTCATTTTTTAAATAATTAGTTTTTATCAATTAATTTTTATTAATTACAATTAAATTATTGTATTGTCAACCCAAATAATCATGCACATTACATTTCAGCTCAATTGAGCGCTTTAAAATGTATTTTATTAACGATTGAAAATTCCACCAAGATAAATAAATAAATAAACAAACAAATAAAATATGTATAGAGATCGTGAGCTAATAATAGGAATTGAAAAAGACGTAAGTTGGCGTTGAAAATTGATTTTCACCCAAACTGAACAAATCCTTCTTTATTACGAAAATGCAGACGATTCACGCTTTTTAGCGTTTTTAATTAATATCTTTTCAAATAATCTTTATATATGTAACGTATATGTAATAGCGTTAGACATTGTAATAACTTTTTAATACAAATTTTTCTCAAAACGGTCCAGATTGTTAAAGCTTATTCAAAAAAATTTGGAATTTTTGATTTTAAGATGTGTGTACAGGACAATGTCTGTCGGGTCTTCTAGTATGTATATATATATATATATATATATATATATATATATAGATAGAGAGAGAGAGAGAGAGAGAGAGAGAGTTTTAATAATTTAATCTTACAAAAGAATGGCTAACTCAATAGTCTTAGAATATATTAGAAAAATTATGTATTTTTTTCACATGTTACATTCAATAAAAGAAAAAAAAATGTCTATATAAGAGTAAAATTAACTTGCCTTTTTCTTTGAAAATTCTTTTAACAGTTTGAAGCAATATAAATTAAATATTTAGCAATTACATACTACTTCATTCATTATTAAACAAAATTATCACAATATATTACGATTACAAATCAAAATCATCATCTATATATATAAAGGAGAAAAGTGACTCACTCACTGACTCACACACTGACTCACTGACTAATCACGATATCTCCGGAACTATTAAACCTACAGACTTGAAATTTGGTAGGTAGGTTCCCTTCATGGAGTAGACGTCACCTAAGAACGGATTTTGCAAAGTTCGAACCCCAAGAGACGTTACGGGGGTTTAAGGGGCGTTATAGATAATTATTTCCATTACTAAACTGTTAGATGTACAGTCGTGAAACTTGGTACACAGATTTCTTTCATAAGGTAGAGATTCCCTACATAATGATTTTTACGAAAATCGACCTCCCATGGGCGTTGAGGGCGATTAAGGGGCGTTATACATAATTATTTCCATTTTTAACCTATTAGACGTACAGTCTTGAAATTTGGTAAGCGGTTGCATAGAGTACAGATCCCCTATAGAATGGGTTTTTGAAAAATCGACCCCAAGTGGCGTTGTGAAGAATTAAGGGGCGTTATAGGCAATTAACCTTTTTAAAACTATTAGACGTAAAATCTTGAAATTGAGTAAGCAGATTCCATTCACTGAGTAGAGATCTGCCGTAAGATGGATTTTGTGAATATTGTTTCTAAGTGGCGTTGCGGGGGCTTAAGGGGCGATATAGATAATTATTTCCATTTTTAAACTATTAGACATACAGTCTTAAAATTTGGTAAGCGGATTCCTTTCATAGTGTAGAGATCCGCTACAAAATAGTTTTGGGGGGAAAATTGATCCCCAAGGGTCACTGAGGGGGATTAAGGGGCGTAATAGATAAATACTTCCACTTTTCAACTAATAGAAACACCTGCTTGAAAATTAGAAGGTATGTTCCGTTCATTGAATAAAGTTCCTTTTACAAAGATTTTTGTGAAAACGCACCCCCAAAGAAGTGGGATTGTGAGGAATTAAGGCGTGTTATAGAAAAATTCTTGTTTTTGAATTTAACTCATTTACTTGAAATTTGTTGAGCACTTTTTCTTTAGTTGAATAGAGTTCCACTAAGAATGGATTTTACGGAAATCAACTCCAGAGGGAAGCGGGAGAGTTATTGGAGCGTATTGATAGACAAAATTCCCGTTTTCGAACTGCTAAGACTGCAATAATAAAATTTTGTTTGCATGCTTCTTTTGTTGAATTGAATCCGCTAAGAGTGCTCTCAACGAGGTATTGATGATAAAAATTCCGTTTTTTGCTCTGTTAGATTTAGACTTGAAATTTAGCACGCATGTTTATTTTATGGAGTAGAGATCCACTGAAAGTTGCTTTGGTGGAAATCCACTTGATTATTAGGTTAAGTGAGCGAAAAATCTTTCTCCTTCTATTTTAGATATAAATAGAAATATTAGATATTATAATTTATGTTTTTTTATATCAAAGGGCGATAGTGTAACAGCTATAAATATATTTTTCAATACAATCGAATTCTTAATGCTAGATATCAATAATTAATATATATGTAAACAGTATACATATATACAACATCGAAATACCCAGTGAAGCGGTTGGGTAACGGCTAGTAATAAATATAACTACGTTGTATTTCAATTTCGAGCTATTTCTGTTAGGATTCTTTATGTATGGTAAATAATTAATGAAAGTACTCAAAAGCTCATTAATGTTTTGCATTTTAAATGACCCATTATCGTCCTTTATAAGGAAGTTTTTTTTTTATACGAGAGGCAAATAATATTTTTTTCATTTGAATAACAATGTCAATCGAAAATGTTTTAAAAAAGATTACAGTACATTCAAGCTGCGAAAACACAAATACTTAAAAATATTAATCAACATGAAAATATTCTACGAAACTGATGTCATTAATATTTATGTATAAATAAGTAAATAAAATAGAAAAGCGCAAATGTAGCAAAATAACTTTTTTCTTTTCACTTTATCTTACGTGATGATCAAAATTCCTGGGCATTAAAAATCTAAAAGAATTTGAAAATAAAAATATTGTTATTTTTTTTTTGTTGTCCTACTTTTTTTCTCGTCTGTTTAAGCACAGGAAACTAAAAGAAATAGTTCGGAAGTCAAATTGACACAAGATTCCCTCAGTTTTCTTCGAAAACGGTCTTTTCTCAGAGTCATCCTGCCCCTTTCTTTTCATTCATAATACTTGACTGTGCTTTTCATCACTTTTGTTGAGACTAATCTCTGCCAAAAATCTATCTCTTTCAATAGTACCCGAATTCACGTATACAAAACAGTAACAGTTATAGGAAATTAGTTGAAAGAGAAGGAACCTGGATGCCGAAATTCTTCTTTATCACCCCTCTCCTTTCCCCATGGGACCAGCGTTGGGAAACACGGCTTTAAATACTAATGAATACTCGTTAAAAAAAAATTTAAGACTCAACAGGAAACGTGAATATTTTGCATACACATTTTAAATTTTTTTTTCCTTCGAATTTTTATTCTGACTCGTTTATTTTCCTCATAAACTAGTTAATTTTTCAGCCAGTTTGCCGCCTTCTTAAGGTTGCCACCTCGGGCAGGGGCCCGGCTTGTTCCCCCTAGCGCCGGCTCTGATATATATATATATATATATATATATATATATATATATATATATATATATATATATATAAGTTTAAGGAGTTTTTAAGAAATGAAATTTAATAATTTCATATCTTTCTGTCTTTTCGACATTTTGAAGTTCTGAGATATGTTACCAAGAACACCATGAATTGAATTAAAAGTATTTGAGCAACGTGTAAAATTTAGCAAATTGTCATTTTCAAAAAAGATGTATCAAAAAGTTTTTCTAGAAATATCGTCGTATATCCAAGGTTAGATGTCGAAGACACCTGAAATGAAATCTTCTAAAATGTCACGGGAGGGGAGGGAGAAGAAAAAGAAACGCATCGTTAAAATTTATACTGTATAATTAATTAATTAGTATTATAGATTCCATCTTCCATTTATTTTCTGAACAGTCAATGATGTCATTCTGTGTTTAAAACCATCCCTAACGTTATTAATGTTACATCAGTAATGCATATGACGTTGTTTCTTTCTCTCCCGCCCATCAGTCAAACGAATCAGATATCTATTATTTAAGATACATTTTAAAATTCTTGAATAAAAAGGTCACAACATTTGTTTCAACAACCAATGTCCTTTTTACCCATTATGTTGAAAGTTCCTGTCAACATTAGCAATGTCAGAATTTCAGGATTTGCACGTCTTACAACCAAATTAAAAGCTTACTTATATTACTGAATAAATATTTCCGTTAAAGAAAGACTTAACAATACTTGGAATTTTTCAGCCAACTCAGTAACGCTGAAGATTCGCCATGTAGAGGAGTTGATACACGTTAAATGTGTCGGGTCTCAAACGTCCTCCCGTTGGTGTGGCGTGGAAGTTAGGAAAGGGGGCAGGTATGCCAGCCCAGGTGTCGCTTGACGGTGGTTCAAATTTACGAGGTCCGTCGCAAACATCCCTCATACAGCTTTATTATAGTGTGACGCAAGTACAGGATTATCAGGAATGAATGACCGATTACAAAATTTAATAATTTCCAGATGAATATGTAGAAAATGATCATTATATAATATGTCATTTTAAAGATACAATATGAAATTTTGAGTTAGTAACTTTGTTTTTGTTCAATAGGTGACAGCAATGTTGTAATCAAGATGGTTTTGAATTTGTAAATAGAAGTTGAAATGGCGTCGAAGCGAGAGAAAGCCTTTTGTGTGCTCTCGTTTACAAAAAAATATGTCATTAGTCACGGTTCAGCGTGAATATCAAGTTGAATTACAAAACTCATACTTCAAGATTTCGAACCTGGCAAAGGCACCTGATAAGGTGTAACCACAAGAAGAAAATTTGAACTCCTTAAACCTAATAGTTCCCATATTATGGATGCAAAAGAAGCTACTGAGGAACTGGGATGATTCTATTAGACAGAGAACATGCTGACTTTCGACAGATGGGATAAAAAAAAAAAATTGGCCATAAATCTTGTGAAGACTTGTTGTCAAGTCTCTACTTCAAATCACTTGTTTTATGATCCTTTTACTAACTCAGAGTTAATTTTTTACGTATAAAAAATTGATAATAAAAATCTCCTGACCCGACGGCATTAATAGAATTTTTAAGAAAACTTTGAGCCCCATATTGTATAGAGCATTTTTTTTGCACATTTTTAATTTATCGTAGAAGGCTCGGGCATGCTTCCAAAACAGTGGAATATGGCACTAATTATCACAGTCTGCAAACCAAATAAAGAATGTAGCTATGTGGGAGCTATAGGCCTATTGTTCACATATGCATTCCTTGCAAACTGATGGAGCGAACACCGCCGTCTTAAGACACTTTGAGGCTCTGGACCCAGAGAAATCTTAAGATTTTTTGTGAATCCCTGAGCCCCACGCAAAAGTAGGCCTTACATGAGATCTTTAAAAGTAGACAGTATCATGCTTTGTCAAGTACTCGTTCAAACGGTAATTTGAAACAAATAAATGAGGAACTCATAATCTCAAAAACTTAGGCACAAGCCGGCTAGACCGATGCTCGCATTTTGACTAAATGAGTATTAGACCTAGACCTAGACACGGAAAACGGTCATCACATAATTATATAGTCTTACCACTTTTGCCAGTTGACATGCAATTTGAAATTTTCTATTTTTCAGAGAATATGTACGGGGGAATAATATTTGTCCATTAAAATTATTTGATCCATGATCTTCTTAAGACATAATTGAGAACGAAACGAGGCCCCCACCGGTCCGTCCCAGTTGGCCCATGCCTTATACGACCCTGGGAGTGAATTATGTTGAGAAGAATTACATATCATTTTATGGAACTGAATTTGATAGCAGAAGAATAGTACGACTTCCGAAGGAAATACAGTAGTATAAACCAAATCCTTTGAGAGTATTTAAGTCAAGTCTACTTAAAAAAACCCGTGCATAAAAAGTTTTCAATTTAAAACTATGCGAGCATCACCGACCCATGCTTGATTTCTGACTGGAGCCGAGTAAAATCAATTGTGTGAGTGCGAGTGTAACGCAGCCGTCGCTTAATTTAGGTTCACTCTTTAGCAAAACGGACCTAATGAAATTATTACTTCAAAAGACAGACCAAGTGGTGATGTGTGGAAGCGATGTTTTTTGAATGTTAGCATTGAACCATCTATAATATTTCTTTTAGTTTTTTTTTACTCCAACTACTTCACTGGATAAAGTTAATTTTAATGATCAAGTATTGACAAGTGCCTCCAAGCACACACACAACACCCAGAGATGATGAGACAATTATCACTGGAATTAATTAACAACATTCTTTCGCTTTTTCTGCTGCTTTATACTGATGGGAGTAAATCGAACCCTGGCAGGAATAGCAGTGGAGTATGTGCTGTAGCCGAGAATGGTCTGGTTTTTAGTTGCAGATTTCGTAGTCTTGGCAAGTGTTCGTTTTTACGCTCGGAGCTTCTTACAATCAGAGAGGTTTTGGATTTTGCCCTCCATTTTGAAGCCGGCGACATCAATATTTTGATGGACAGCTGAAGTTCGATTCAATACTTAAAACATTGACCGAAGTTTCTTAAAAAGGCCTGTCAAGAAATTCCCCTCCTAGGTTAGAGTCTTCGGAAATGAGATGGCGGACTTGCTTGCCAAAAAGGGAAATGCTCTTCCTTCTGCCGCCCCTTGTGAACTTTCCGCATCCGAAATATTTTCTATTCATATAGCTAAAGCAGCTTCTATTTGTAGTGTCCTTTCAACTCAAGATTGGTATGCTGGAAATCGTCCTGGCCTATCACTACATTAAGTGGGTACAAGATCCGCACAAACTACATTGGCCAAGCTGCGTGGTGGTCATATCAGGAGCTTGAAATTCGTCGACAGGAAAATGACTTTTTCATCTTGCCCTTGCTCTGTGTGGCGTCTCCTTCTCAAGTCCTTGATTGTATTTGCGCCTCTGTCGGGCAGCTGTGGAGTGAGGAAAAGTATGGACTTGTGGAACTAAAAGAGCGAGATAATATCATGGCCCTGATCTAGGTATTTGGATCAGGGGGACACACATGAAATAACAACTGCAACAGCATTAAAAATTTTTATTTCAGTTTAAACTTAAGAGTTTTACCACCACATATTTATACATTAAACATATATGTTTTTGCTTTGTAATTCTTTTCTGGACTTCAATTTCAAACTTTGAATTTTAAACGAAAACAGTATGTCTATAACACTACTGTAACAGTATAAACATATTAATTTTTCCACCGTCGGTATTACCTTAAGCTTCACCCTAACTGTTAAAATTCTGGTTTGAATTAACCCTCTAATTTCATTAGAGGGTCATTATCAAGTTTAGAAACCCTTAGAACTACGAGGTGTTTTCTTGGAGCCCCATCCCATATGCAGAAGAGCATATCGTGATATAATATTTAAAGTAGATCCCACACACACACAATACGTGTTATAAGTATTTTATATAAAGACAATTTTAAGAAATATATTTGCTATATCAAAAAATTTTAATGTAATGCTAATGTAATTTACTCATTAATTTATGCTTCAAGTGTCATTTATCCTTGCTTTTTATTTAGTAACTTGAATATGTGCTTACATTTTTAAACATAGACTGTCTAAATCTAAGTATATTGAAATGATCTACCGCCAAGTATTTCTAATTCTGCGTTTTATCTGTTTCTATATTTTGTTTTTATTACCATAAACGTTGAGAAATTTTTTTTCACTCAAATTCTTTGTTCCGAATGACATTAAATTTATAGATGAGTGAGAAACTTCTATGTATTCTGTATGAATTTTCAACATAAAACTTAGGAGTGGTTCTTGTTTAAATTTAATTTTTAACAGCGAATCTGTATGTCCATAAGTTATAACTTCTCTTTTTTATCGTCAAGCACTTTTGATTTACCATAGTACGCGAATTTTTATTTTGACTCATGGAACCCCTGGATATGCCTCCAGGAGCTCCAGAGTTTCATGGAACATAGTTTGAAGACCATTTATCTACACTATTTAAATTCTCGGGTAAACGTATGCTTATGTTTATGTATGTATTAATGTGAGGCTATCTTCTCCCAAATCTCTCTCTCGCTGAACGCGGGAACGCGCCAAAGGTACCAAATTATGGGAAATGATCCGAAGAATCCATTTTGACCATTTAAATTTCGAAATTGCAATTAGTTTTTGAAAAAAGTAATTAGAAACGTTAAAATGCTTGATGATTTACCCGTTGGGCCGTTTACCGGACAAAGATGCTACACGACGACAGTGGGAAAGATTTCCGATTTTTCTATCATTTTTAAAACTGTCATCTTATTTTTCGCATCGCAATCAGACAAACAAGTAATTCCTGAATAGGGAAGATTGTTTAATTCCCCACGACACGGTGCAATTTTTTTTCTTCTAAAAATAAAGATATTTTGCAATTTTTTCTAAAATGAGACAATTTTAATGCATTTTTATGAAAAGAATTTTTCAAGTCGGTTTGAATGGGTTTCTATGGTTGTGATCTAAAAGATATAAGTATATTCTTATTTTTTAAAATAATATTTGCAAGTTTGCAGGGTACACTTATGGCTACGGAATAAAAGTATGTCTTACACAATTTTGCTTGGTTTCCGGTTATATATGAGACATAACTCTTCATTTATGCTACAATATTTTAACATAATTCAAGGACATTGAGAATAGTAATTTTATTCAAACTAATTATAAAATAGACTTTTAGCTTTATACTGTTAGTTCTTGTGCAGTATTGGTAGTAAATATTAAGAATTTATAAGTCTAACTATTTTAATTTGTTCTTTTATTTCGTTATTTTTATTAAGCGAGAAACGCAATTTTTTTAACCACTTGCCTGATTATCCTGAGTTATTTCGGGTCCGTATATATTGAAATTACTTGTTACCCCGAGAAAACTCGGGAGAAGCAGAATTTAACATTAAGATTGGTTTTATCCAGCCTGGTGGATATGAAAAAATATTTAGCATTGATAGGCTGTTTGCCAAGTTTTGGTTACTTCACTGTTCTTTTGGTGGGACTGGTAACTTGTTTCCCCTACTGTATAGTATACGAAGGCTTGTGAATTAGAAAAGTATAAAGATGGATTGTTGCGTTGAAAAAAAGTAAAATAATGGCGATAATGTAAGATAGCGAAAGCGATGATTTTTCAGATAGTGATTATGAAGAGGCGGACATTGAAAATAATGGAAGTGATTCTTCTGTATGTAGCCTTATTGAAGACGATTGTAGCTGCATTGATGCAGTGCTCCCGTAAAAGAGATTCCAGAGGTAAGCCAGTAAGAAAAGAGACCAGATACGAGTGTACAGAATGTCAAGTATCACTTTGTGTTGTCCCTTGTTTCAAAAACTACCACACAAAGACTAATAATTAACTTTTTTTCAATATGCCCGAGATAACTCGGTATAGTAAACTAATATTAAAATTAAATACTTTTACACCTATAAAAACTTAAAAATTCAACTTAAAACCTACATATTTTGCTTTGTTTAATTTCCTTTTATTTCATAATAAAATAAAAAATTTGATGTTTTTTTGCAATTTTTTCAAAAAAAAATTTGTAAGGGAAGAGTTTAAAACGAAGATATCAGTTTTGTCTTACATTCTCTATTTAGAACCTTCTTTAAAAATTATGATTTTGTTGAGAGAATGAAATGTCTTTCTCGAATGAGGAAAGTTTAACTGTGATTAAAAAACAATTTAATGGGAAAAAAATGGAAACTTTTCCGTTTTGCTAGCTTAAATCTCACCAAGCGAGTTTTATTGAGGACAATACACAATTTACACATTAAAAAATGCTTAAAATGTTAGTTCTTATTTTTTTTATCTATTATTAATAATGTATTATGAAAAAGACGTTACTCACAAGAAAAGACCGCTACTTGTTTTGAAAAATGTGGTGATTAAAGGTTACCAGCGGAATATTTCGTATGGCGTCGGTTGCATCATTTTTGGTGACTTTATCGCCCAAGCTGGCGAAACAGAAAAGTACTAACACAATGTAAAAATTTTTTAACACTACGTTTGGTTTGAGCATTCCCAAGTAGATTTTTATATTCCTTTGAATAGATCATTTTTTTACATACCGACTGTTTGAAAATTATTGCTTTAAGTTAACATTTTTTTATTAATTACTTCCATTAAGTCACGAATTGTGATGAGTTTTAACAGATTAAAATATAGGCAGTGAAATGGAGATTCCTTTACAAACAGCAGCTGCTGGTCTAGATTTGTAATGGAATATGAAGAAAGATAGAGCTAAATAAAGTAACAAAAGAAAGTTGCTTAATATTATGTTAGTTGATTCCATAAGAATTTCTGATCATACTGATAAGTATTTTAAATAAGAACATGTATAATTTTGTAAATATTCATAGATTTCAAAAGTTATTAATTTAAACACCACTATTTATAATAAAAAAATTATTATTTAAATAAACATTTTACTCGTACTATGTGTTATTTATACCACCTCAAGGTAATAAAAGAAGAATTATGTCATCGACCCACCAGATTCCCGCCCCCTAAAAGTTGTCATCAAAGGCCTCCCGATTTCTACTGAAATCAATGAGATCCAAGATGACTTAACTTCGCAAGGATTTAGCGTTGAAAAGGTGGCTCAGCTCACCCGATCAAAAACAAAAGCCCCGCTCCCCATTTTCATGGTCGAGCTGGAAAAGAAACCTGACTCCCAGACATTTTTAAACTAAAGTGCTGCTACCTCGCGGTGCAGGTCGACGCTTTTAATAGACGGCCGGGGGTTTCACAGTGTTACAACTGTAACCTGTTTAACCACTCGTCGAAAAACTGCTTCATGCGCACCAGATGTTTAAAGTGCGGTGAATCTCACCGTACAAATGAATGCCCCATTAAGGATAAGATACAAAATCCAGTATGCATTAATTGCAACAAGACGGGACACATGGCAAATTGGAGCCAATGTGAGGAATTCCCCAAGAGAAAACCCAGAAAAGGTGAAACGATTCGCAATCGTAACACCTCTACCGAATCTAATAAAACCTCAAAAAAGGTCACCCCAAATCTCTCCTTCGCAGCTGCCCTTTCGGCGCTTCGAAACAAAAATCTACTCCCGGAACTCCGGCCGCCACTGAAGAAACCCCTTCAATCAATGTGAAAATAGTAATGACAAAGATTTTGGCTTCAAAGACGCGATACGCGAACTAAGAAGATTTTTTCTTGACTACCCCTTTCTCTTAGAAATGGGTAGGCAATTTAGCTACGCTAAAGACGAAGAAAGACTCGATATATTCTACCAAAACCTAGTTAAAAGTCGAAAGGCTTAATTTTCTAGCTCTTATAATTTCAAAGATTTCTTAACTCAATGATTCAGTTTTTTCCAAACCCGCCTCCCTCGAAAGCTCGCTCCGCCCACCGGCCGGGAAACCCCCGACCATTGGTCGAAGCGAGACACCCTTCAGATTCTCGGGCGCAAATGCGACCCTGAGCTAGTTTAGCAATCCAGTACTATCTTTTTCCACTTAATTTTAACAAGGGCAAGTAAGATTTTCAATGCTACTCCCCAAGTGTTCGATAGGAGATCAAGACCTCTTCGGAGATCAGGTGCTCCGCTGTTACCATTCAACTGCTTATACCTCCCACGCTAATGGATACTATCTCGCAAATCAACGACCCAGAAGTGCAAGAAATGATAGACGTCGTACAAAAATTTGTACAAATCTCAAAACAAAACAAACCCAGAGGTCAACGCGCATTGGAACTCCTTACTCTTCTCCGAATTAGATTTTAACTTTCACGCCCCCACAACTTGCAATAGATCCATCAAGATCGTCACCTGGAATGCTGACGGAATTCGCACAAAAATACCCGAGTTCGAAGAATACATCCAAAGATATGACCCAGATATCATAGCTCTCCAAGAGACTTTCCTCCAACCCTGCCATAGCTTCAATATCCCCAACTATACCATCTACAGGAACGACAGATTAACGCACAGAGGAGGAGGCACAGCGATTCTCATTAAAAACTCAATAGCCCACCACAGCATACATATCCACACCCACGCTCTTGAAAACACCACTATAGTACTTGAAGGCACCAACAAGATCACCATCAGTTGCATCTACAGACCACCCAACTCACCCCACCAAACCCTCATTCCTGATCTTCTAAAGATACTCAGAAACAGAACTCACTGCTTCATCGCGGGAGACTTCAACGCAAAACATCACTCGTGGAGCCCACAGAGCAGAAACAACGCCTGTGGAAGCACGTTATTCAAATTCATAAGGAATTGCGGTTTCCTCCTCTACTCCTCTTCAGAACCAACCACTGTCCCAAATCGGGCAAACGCCAGACCAGCCACCATCGACCTTGGCATCTCCTGCGGCTTAGATGACGTCCTCGTCGAAACCCAAGTCGAACTATCCAGCGATCATAACCCAGTACAATTCATTTTACCGGCTAACAGTAACAAACCTCATGCTCAGAATTGCACAACATTTACTAACTGGAACCTCTTCCAAGACCTCTTAACCACCTCCATCCCTGGAAATCCCACGATCAATAGTACCGAGGAAATCGATGAAAAAATCTCCCAATTTACCAATAATATTCACCTAGCCATCAACCAAAGTAGCAAGTACAAGGTAATCACTCACAACATCACCTTCATCCCCCTTCACGTAAGAGAAAAAATTAAGGAAAAGAACAGACTAAGGAAACTTTGGCAATCCACCGGGTACCCTCCAATTAAACATGAAGTGAACAAGCTGCAAAAGCAAATTAAACGAGACCTCAAACTAGTAAAGCAAAAAGAATGGGATGACATTCTCGATGAAGCAAATTTCGACCCTCCAAAACTGCACAATATCATAAAAAATAAAAAGCGCAACAACTTACCTACCCACCTCTCCTGGGTTGCAGAGGAATGGTTTATGATACGCTGGATAAGGCAAACCTTTTCGCGGACACTATGGAAGAGTCTTTCCAGGAAAACTCTGAACCATACGACGACGAGCACATCGAAAAGGTGGAGAGAAAAGTACACAGATATTTGAGAAACATCTCATTCAGCACTCCGCCACTTACCTCCTCCGAGGAAGTCTGTAACATCATACTGAGCCTAGAAAACAGAAAAGCCGCAGGAGCGGATCAGATCAAGAACATAGCGTTGAAATCCCTCCCAATTAATGCGATAACCTTCTTAACCAAAATTTTCAACAAATGCATAATGAACGGATACTTCCCTGACGCCTGGAAACATGCTATAATCACCCTCCTGCCAAAAAAAGGAAAAGACACCAAGCTCGCAATTAACTATAGACCAATCAGTTTACTCTCCTCAATTGGAAAAATCTTCGAAAAAATAATCCTCTCCAGACTAAAAGAACATGCGAACAATAACAATATCATTCCAAACTTCCAACACGGCTTCAGAGAAAACACAGCTACAAACCATCAGCTCCTGCGACTAACAAACCTGGTTGTCAGCGGCTTTAATAACCGCGAAACCACCGGAGGTGCCTTCCTCGACGTCGAGAAAGCCTTCGATAGGGTGTGGCATGATGGACTTCTCCTCAAGCTAATTGAACTTAACTTCCCTCCTTACGTCATTATGATCATAAACAACTTCCTGAAAAACCGATCGTTCCAAATAAGGATCTCGTCCACCCTATCGAGAACGGCGTACGCAAGTGCTGGATGCCCACAAGGTTCCTTATTATCTCCTCTTTTGTACAATATCTTCACGCATGACTTCCCCACCACACCAACAGTCCATATCTGCCTCTTCGCAGACGACGCCGCAATCATCTTTCAAGCCTGTAGCCCCGACATAGTAAGAATCAATCTTCAGAAATATCTCAAAAAATTCCAAGTCTGGCTGACCAAATGGAGGATAAAAATTAATGTTAGTAAAAGACAAGCCATAATTTTCAAGATAGGCCACTATAGAAACAGGATGCAATGCCTAAAACTTTTTCGTACAAATATCCCTTGGACTACAAACATCGAATACCTAGGTGTTACCCTAGACTCCAAACTCACCTTCAAGAACCATCTTTCAAAAATTACCTGCAAGTTCAAACAAACTCTGATGATGCTACTCCCACTACTAAACAAAAACTCTACCCTTTCCCACAATAGCAAAAGGCAAATTTACTTGCAATACCTCCAACCAATACTGACCTACGCATGCCAGATCTGGGGATGTGCAGCTATAACCAACATAAACAAACTACAAGTCCTGCAAAACAGAGCCCTCAGAATCATCCTAAATTACCCGCAATTTATTGCGAGAAAATACCTCCACAACGATGCAAACATTCAACCTCTGAATGAAAGAATCAGAACTCTCGCTGAAAACTTTCACAGCCAGATCAGCTCTCATCCAAATATATCCATCTCCTCTCAAGCCAACGCAATTATAACAGGATTCCTGAACCACCCAATCCACTCTACGATCCTTCAAAGCAACTTTTAGTTCAACCCTTTCCCCCATCATTCATTCTCAAGCAAAACAAATTCACTACTCCCTTCCTTCGTTAAGCTACGAACAATCGATGTCTCTTCGTTTCGTCCAAAACAAGTTTGAACTACCCCCCGCCCTGCCTGCTCACGTCAGAAGAGAAGAGAGAAATCCTCTTTCCTCCTCGGCCCACCTACGTCACAGCGCAGATCAGCTGATCTGTCATTTCCCCCTCCCTCCCGCTGCCGAAGAGAGAGAAAAACCCCTCTCCCGTTCGCGGAGATTGCTACGTCACGACGCAGTTTACCTGCTTTTCTTCACCCCCCACCCCCTCCCGATAGTGTTCGATGCCTCGTCGTTTCTTGCTCTTTCCCCCTCATCCTACTCACACAGAGAAAAAGCACGAATCTCCGTGCTGGTGCTCTAGAAAAGAATATGTTCCCCGTATACCGATAACTTAGAACAATTTCATGAACTGTTAACTTTTGCTGAAAAAACTAAATTCCAATTTTATGAAATTAAACCCAAAAACGAGCGCCCCATCAAGGTTGTACTGAAAGGACTGCCCTGCAACTTCAAGGTCGAAGAAATTCAAGCCGACTTAGAAGAACTAGGCTTTACCCCCTGAAAAAGTAAATCAGCTAATAGGCCGCCGTAGTAAAACAACCTATCCCGGTATTTCTGGTGACTCTCCCAAGAAGTATTGAGAATTTAAAAATCTTCCACTTAAAACCCTAAGTTACTTAAGCATTCGTGTGGACGGTTCCAACGGAAAAGGTGTCACGCACTGCTACCCGTGTAACCACTTCCATCATAATTCAGAGAACTGTCATCTAAACCCCCGCTGCTTAAAATGCGGTGAGGGACATATTACCCGTGAATGCCCAATAACCGAAAGGCTAGAAACCGCCTACTGTATCAACTGCGAAATGTACGGCCACATGGCAAACTGGAGAGGATGCCCTGTTTCCCAAAGCCCCTAACGGGCACTGCCCTGAATAATCGTAATTCGTATACTAATATATACAATAGTATTATAAGACCCAATGTATCCTATGCTCAAGCCGCAAATCCAAATAAAATTTCAACCAACTTTAACTCCCAAAAATAAACAACAGATGGCGCCAAAAGGACCTGTGAATTCTGCTCAAATTGAGGCCAATAGAAATCCCTCTGCAAATAACAGATCTATTCCAAATTTTAATAACAAGTCTAATAATAACTTTAACGGATATAACTTTAACGGAAATATTTTTAATAATAATAATTTTAACTTGCAAGCGACCCTACAAATGACTACGCAATGTTTGTGCCAACTTTCTCAATTTACTCAAGCCATAGCTACTTCAAATCTAATTTCATGAATAACTTTAACCAAGTGCAAAGAGCAAACAATAACCCAAATCAAATGTACGCCTTATTAGAGGCCTCTTGTAACAATAATAATGGTTAAGTCCCCCATTGGCCTCAATTTGTGTTCTTGGAACGCAAACGGACTGCTAAGACGTAGAGTAGAGCTACGAATTTTTATAGAGAAGCACTCTCCCGATATTTTTCTCATACAGGAAACTCATCTGAGACCTTCGCACACTTTTACAATAGCAAATTACACTTACTACAGAAATGATAGGATCACTAACGCAGCGGCCGCCGGCGGAACTCTTATTCTTATCAAAAAATCTCTTAAACATTACTGTCTCCCCACCCCACCTATGCAAGCTATTGAAGCGACTAACATTATTCTAACTCCCCTTGACCATGACCCCGTTTCTATTGTCTCTGTTTACATTCCCCCTTCCTGTGACGATAACTTATTTACAATAGATTTAGAATATTTTCTCCAAACGAGTAGTCATTGTGTCGTCTTCGGCGATTTCAATGCTACTGTGACATAGTCTATTGTCGTGAATTCCCATCTTTCGATAAATGTTATGGTTTTACCAGCTGGTCAAGGACAAGTGCCTCACCCATCGATTGTCCCTGAATTTTTTACAATCAACCAGCTGTGGAATGACCGGTGCACGTGGCCATGGGGCCATTGTTTATTGTCTGCACTCAGGGAGTGGAGATAGCAGACGGGTCGGCATAATAGACTTAAGAGTTCGGCGCCCCATTGACAATAGGCGAAGCCTATCTTAAAAATAACCATGTTGTCTTTTTCTAGTGTTGTATGAAGGGATACTAGAAACAGGTGGCGTGATGGGCCAGTATGTCCAGATGTGGACCAGGAACTATGGCGCCTTGGACCAGACAGCTCGGGTGTGTTTTGGCGTGTTATGCGCCACTAGGAAGAAGGAGGAGGTCAAGAGAGACTTTGGTCCTGCGAATAAGAAGGAGCGAGGGGCGTGTTGTGAACACACCCCTGGTGTTTAAAAAGGGTTGTTTTTGAGGACATGAGGACAAAGACCGGAAAAAAACCCGGAGAGAGAGAGGAAAGAGACCGAAAAAAAACCCGGAGAGAAAAAAAATAAGAGAAAAGTCCGAGGAAGAGCAGAAAGAAAGGACAAGAGACCCCGAGAGAGATAGCACGAAGCCCGCCTTGAACGGAGAAAAAGGGCTGAGTCCGGAAATTGGAGTGAAAAAGACGAAGAACGCCGGTGGCGTTGAGCATGAGTATATGAACTGATTACACCGGCTTGGCAAAATTACTTCAAAAAGAATTGTTTATCAAATAAACAATATTTTTTTATTTCTATATTAAGCTGTAAAGATTTTTTTTATTGATGGATAGCTACTCACGACGTTACACCGTGTTATATTGTTTTTTGTAAAGAAAATTTTCTTTGTCTAGCGGTAAGTAATTTATTTTCAATATTATCAGATTTGATTATTCGATTATTAGAGAACATCAACATTGTTTAAAAACTAATTCCTTGTTGCTTTTCGCAAAGTATTATTAAATAATTTAAGTAAAAAAACCCCGCGCATTTTCTTTGGGGTTATAATGAATTCAGATTGATTTATTTTCTTTTGCAAATCGAATGCATTTTAAAATGTTTTCAATTTAATAGGTACTAATTGAATTTAGTGTCTAACATGTAATAATCTAGTATCAGGGAGATGTAGTCCGTGGTAATAATAATTTTGTATTTCAGGTTATTATTGTGTCCGTTTTTTATTGTTATTTAAAAAGCAAATTTTCTTTGGTTAGCGGTAAGTAATTTGTTTTTCATTATTTATCGTTTATTATTTTACATCAACATTGTTTTAAAAATTAATTCAGTATTGCTTTTTGTGGGATAATGAATGATTTTTTTAAAAAAAATAAACCACGTGTTTTTTTGGGGGAGGGGGGCTATGGATAAATTCAAATTGATTTTTCTTTGCTAATCGAAAATGCAATTTAAAATATGTTTAATTTAAAAGAAACTAATGGATTTTAGTGTCAGACATGCAGATTAATCTATAACCAATGCAAAGCAATTTAAAATATATTTAATTCAATAGAAACTATATATATAATTGATTTTAGTGTCAAACACGCAGTAATCTCTCTATAACCAAAAAAATTTAATCCATAATAATAATAATATTGTTTTATCTTTTTTCAGTAATAAAGGATAGTCGAAGCAATTCTTTGTGGGTATCGAGAATAAAAACTGAATTTTATTACTTACATTTAAGTGTTTTTATTATCAATTATTCTTTTTTAATATATATTGCTTGTAAAATTTAACTATGGATAGCTTTAGATGTATTGAATGTGATAAAACCTTCTCTACAGTTTTGAACTTATATCGACACACAGAATTGATTCATAATAAGGAAAATATGATTAAATACGTAAGATGTAATTTCTGTAGTGCAGAACTCATTTCTAAAAAAGCCTTGGAGGATAAAGTTGATTTGGTACATAATATTGCAATAGAAAAGGATACTCGTACTTTTGACACTTGAAGATTTCGGATGGATCCTAGTTGGGCACACTGCTTGGCGACAGAATTTTCGGCGTCAAAAATTTTGACGATAAAGTTTACAATATGGTAACCCTTCCGGATCGTCCAGTTCGGTGGATAAAAATGGTTACCGTAAAAAAAGATTGAATGAATATTATCGTAGCACTATGTTCAGCTACACGAGGGCTTTTGGTGACGGACCACGTAATTCTGAACCATGGTCAAGTGACGTGGATGACACCTGAGCTGGCACCCCTCTCTCCTAACTACCACACCACACCAACGGGAGGACGTTTCAGCTCTCGACAGATTTAACGTGCATCGCTGCCCTACATGGTGGGTCTTTAGTGGTACTGAGCTCGAACTCGTGACAATGCAAGCCACGGTCCGATACCTATACCAGTCGGCTACCGCGGCCACACGGCAACCCTAAAACCAGTCAAGATGAAAAAAATCGGGGAAGGGGGGTAAGTGGACATCATCCGTTTTCACCCTTGACCCTGCTTGCTGCAAGATGTCGTGTTCACCCCTGCTCTTACTTTCTTCCCCAAGTGTTCCGATTTTTCGCTTGATTTTGCACTGGTTGTTAAAGCCGTATCACACGTACACGTTTCAAGCAATTTTTCGTCTAATTTTTACTCAGTTTCCATAGCAACCGCTTTAGAATAATTTTTTGCTAGCGAGCTCAAAAAGTTGTTCCAAATAAAAATTGCTTGAAATTCCAGCCAATGGGGTTCTTCGGCGCCCTACGTCATAAACAAGATGGCGGCTTCGGTTTCGTCTAACACTTCAGATATGCCGTTTAATATTTTAATGGTGTATAATATTTTAACGGCGTATATTATTTTAAATAGAATGCTGCTCTATTTCTGTTTACAACCATCAACAAAAGCGCTACCGAAATGAAAAAAATAATTTTGGATGTTCGTTTTCCGAAGAAGAAAAATCAGCAAGTAATTTTTCAATGAGGAGATAGAGCTCAGCTGACGTCAGAGCATGTAGTTTTGCTTACAGCAACCCTTCCCCCTCAGATTCGGCCGAAGATTGGACGAAAAAATTGCTTGAAAAATATACGTTTGATACGGCCTTTAGAATGGCTTGCGAAAGAAAATTTCTTGAAAGTGAGGCAAACACAGGATTTTTTGTTTTTCTTGAAGGAAAAGGAAATAAGGTTGTTTTAGATTGGGTTATGAAAGGAGGATTAATTCCCTCCAGATATGAGTACCCGAAGTGTAAAAAGGATATGCGTTTGGTTGAACGAAAGGGTACGATTAATGGTTTTCAGATGACTAAAAAGAGTGAGATAAGCGACTTTTTACAATTTTTTAAATGCTTTCTTTCCTTTATTTTACTAACTTCACCTCGTAGAAATGCTCTTTTTGTCCTTTTCTTTATTTTATGCTTTTGTGTAAATACATGTGTTTTCAGCATCCCTGACGCAATTACGGAAACCCCGTTTTTTTAGGATTTTCGAACATGAGCTGAGACCGTCACACCCCGCCCCTTTTTCTTCGTTTCCGAACCTGACGCCATTTAGAAAACCCCGTTTTTTAGGGGTTTTGAGCACCAGCTAACATTGTGAGAAAAAAAAGGGCGCCAAAAACAGCAGTGTGCCCAGTTAGGATTTTACCAAGCTTTCAAGTTATTGAAAGAAGCACTAGTGCACAGAGAAGCAATCTAGTTCCTTGTATGTGAAGAATATTGGAAGTAAATCTGATAAAATGGGTGGAAAAATAACCTACTGTTACTGTCATCGCAATGGTTTTTATAATGCAAGGGGTGATAAGAGAAATATGAAAATAGCTGGTAGCAACAGGATTAATGGAAATGGCCTTTCAAAGATGAAAGTGTATGAAAACATTGAAAGCAAAGGGACTGTAGAATTCACAAAACCCCATGTAGGACATAAGATAGATTTGGGATAAATGAAAATAACTAAGAAAAAAAAGATATAGCGAGAAAACTGCAAAATAAAATCCCAGTCGAAGCTATCTTGGATTAGATTAGAAATTCTGTGAATGAGAGAGAGAGAGAGAGAGAGGAACTGGGGAAAGAATTCATACAGGGCCGGCTCTAGCAGTTTTGCCGCCCCGGACAAAAATGGAAAATGCCGCCCCTCTGTCCACACAATGCCGCCTTTCTCTCTCTCTCTCTGTATATATATATATATATATATATATATATATATATATATATATATATATATATCAGGTTTGAAAAGTTTAGCTTCAAAATTAAGTAAGCAATAAATGAAAATAGAGCGAACTCTTAACCATCGCGTATGGATTTGTGGATAAATAAGCCTATTTAAAGGTGGAGCGAGCGCTGACGAAGGAGAACGCATACTCGAAAAGGTTTAGCTGGTGACTCCTCGCCGAGATGTTGTCTTTTGTACCACCCGGTTGCGCGCCAAAGGGACTCCATGTTGGATTTTATGTCATTGAAGTGAAATAAAGACGTTTTTATTGAGATGCTGCCCTCCTCATTTTACCAGCAAGCCTGGGGCCTGACATATATATTATTTTAAGTCTGAAGAGATTCAACACAATTCGAAATTAAGGACATAATTACTTGTTGTTATATCAAACGAATAAAATGTAAGAGAAAGAATCGTCCATTTCAGCAGGCCAATTTCTTCCAAAAATAGTCTACTTATTGCGGGGATCACAAGCGTTTATTTTAACCTATAGTAACTACACTCAGGACTAAAATAAAACATCTACTGTAGCTCTCTATCTACCAGATTCTCCTATTGCCCTTGTCTTCTTTTGGATAGCTCACACCGGGCATCATCAGCATTTTTAGTAGCTCATCATCTTCTTTCTTCCTTTTAAGTCTTTTTGCTTCCTAACTTCCTTTGTTTTTTGTAAACAATAGTATTTTGCTCGTAACAGCCTCTGTTTGTCGAGGCACTCCATCGCCTGTACCGTGTAATCACCAGGCTCAATACACATTTTTCTCAAAATTTCTAGTTTTGATACATTCCCCATATTAAATGAGGAAACTGCATCATATGTACCCAGTGACAAAACTTCTAATTGTACAAATGTTTTCTTCGGTACACGAGACCATATTACATTATTTACACTTTCGTTAGATTTTTGCGTACCTCCATGTAAACACTTTTTAGCAATTCTGGATTAGCTAAATCCCTAAAAACAGGTCGCATGGCCTCCACAACATCCACAGGTAAACTATTTTTGTGATGATAAGTCTCCCCAAGCAATTCTGCTTTTTAAATTTGCACCACGTATCTGTATCAGAGGGACAAAATCCATGCTGAGGTTTTTCATCGGTTGATAGCTTGTGTAAAAATATTGCCCATATGGCTTGTTGCATGTCCTTCACGCTAGACAAATTTCTGCGGATAGCTAGACCATAATATGCTTGCAGACGGTCGATTTCTGCCTCTGTCAATCTATTTCTTCCGCATAAAGGCTTTCCGTCAGAAAGTTTTTGACCTCTCATCTTAGTTTTCAAGCGTCGAAGACGTGTCCCCTTTCTTTTCATAACATGACCTATGCATTCTAATTTCTCGACAGAGCAATGGTCACCATATACTTTGTTCTCGACAATAGAAGTAAACGCCTTGGAGTCCCCATCTCCTAAATATTTTGTGTACCGAACATTGTAGAGAGACTGGGAACGCTGAAAAATGGATAGAGCTCCAGCTACTTCCATCTTACCGCTGTAGCCTTCAAAATTTCTCTTACAATTTTGAAGATGCTTGGTTTTGTTCGGACAAATACAATGTTTTGAAAAAACTTCGACATCTATAACTTTGCCGGTATCAACACTTGTGACTGTCACCAAGCCATTCTTCGAAGAAAAACCACGCTTCTGCCAGCTACCATCAACAGCAACAGCAAGGTCCCTTTTTCCATCATTTTCATCAACGGCTTCACGAACAGCTTCTGCCATACTGTGTTCACAGGTTTCTCTTGTTGCCTGCAGTAAAATGTGGTTGTACTTTGAGAATTTTGTGGGTGGCGGGGGAAGATTCATGATACCGCAAAACATCCTAGCAGACTCAGCACCTTTACCTATGCATCGCATAGCATACACTAGCCGGGTATTCAGTTCGTAATTCTCAGAACTATCGCATTTCTTGGAGTTAAAAAAAGTATAGTTATATTTAGAAGGACATTTTAAGTGAAACTTCACAGCTTCACCACAGTTACTTTCACTGAGGTGCAACCTGAGTCCTGTTTTTTCACACTTTATACATTTTACAGCTTCAAAAACACACAAGCTAAAAGGTTAATGTCCACAATAACATTTCTGAAACCAGAAAAAGCCTCATCCGAATATGAAATATCCATGTTTACAATTTTTCTCTCACTGGCAGATGGTTCAGTTTCATTAGTACAAAGCTTTGCACCATCAACACGATTCTTTTCATCAGCAGAGTTCTTTGGAACAGTAGAATTGCTTTCACCACAACCATCATTACTTTTATTACATCTTCCTTTATTAAAAACTCCTCTTCGTTTCTTAAATACTTTAGTTGATGCTCTAGGCATGGTAAAGTCGATATAATATAGCAATTTTTTTGAAAGTTTAAGCTTAATAATGTTAAAGAATACTTGCGAGTTCAAAAATTACAACGCAGTTTTGTGAAAGTGTAAACAAACACTGATTTGACCGTTAAAAATACAGTGAAGTTTCAAATGGGTTAGGAAATAAAATAATAAAAGGCTCAATTTATACAATAAAAGATAAATGTTTTGATTTATACCAGACGCTCAACTTTTAAGCCAAAACAAAAAACTTTGTTTACTTTTACGCTTGTCAAATGGACGTGGCCCAGTTTCAACGATTATTTAAAAATAGATTTTTAGGGCTTCTACTTACCCTAGAGGTTAAAGTAAGGTATATTTTTTAGAAAGGTTAAAATCTGTACTATGTGGAAATGTAAAAATCTCAAATTGTCAAAAAAATCAAATTTTACCTTTCCGACTGCCTTAAGGCATCTCCAATGCTTTATTATAATTCTTTTAAGCAATGCTTTTAAAGCAAATAAATAACTTTAAACATTATCGCATTGCTAGCGTACATTGCAGGTTCCTTCGTAAAAAAGGGGGTGCGAGTTGTACGGCGAATATACCTTAAAATGGGGGAGCAGTTTGAAAGTATAGGTGCGCGTTATACGCTGAATTTTACGGCACATATATAAATTTAGAGTTGTCAACAAAAGAGCAAATTTTTGTAATATTTTGGTTCAGATTTCTCAATATTTTGAAAAATAATTTTCCCAAAAAATTCTTTTTGCTGTGTATTTGTATAGTTTTGCAACATACTTAAAAAATAATAATTAAATAGTTACTTAAGTCATATTTAAGAAAATTGTCTGCGAACCCAGTCGGATACCTTAATGGACTAACTGGTAGAATACCTCGCCGGATTCAAGCCTGAATAGCTGCCAGAGTTGGGGGTACATGAAATACTGAATAAATTGGTGTTTATAATGATTCTATTAGTCTGCTTTTTAGTCATTTTCATATCCATCCCACTGCAATCGCTCCTGAAACTTGAATGAAGCTATGTGCATTATTTCTTCGTGTTGGAATTTTACTTTTGAGGAGTGTAGTTGGCTGATTTTTTTTAGAGGTGGAATTCACAACCAGCATCCAAGTGCGCATTTTGTTTCTCCATTATTTAATCAACCACTCGCCCCGTCTTACAATATACTTACCACTCAACGGAATAATTCCAGAGGCATTTCATATATATATATATATATATATATATATAGTTTAGTTACAAAATATATATATAGATGGTGACATTATTTTTAATTATGCTGTTTTTTGCGTACTGAGTCAGTACACTCATGGAATCTGTCTAAATCAGGTAAGATTCTAGTTTCTTCGCTCATTTACATTATTATTAATTATGGTCATAATCATTTTTAACCTCTTTTTCAAATATTTTTTGTTTACATATTTATATTTGTCTATTTATCTCGGATTCCTATAGTAATTTAATATTCCAATTCTATTCTATTGCTGTTACATTCACACACGGGGGTTTGGCGCCCCTGCCTTGGTTTATCTCCTGTGCTATTATGTCGAAAAAATACGCTGTAGGGAATGTTGAGATCTCACAAAACACTGTTTAACCCTGTTTCACTGTTCTAAACCAGTGACAGATCGGGAAATCATAATAGTGTTTTCCACTCTAGCTAAATTTCTTTTTTATTTTGTCATGGTTCCATGTTCTTGGATCTTTCGGTTTGATCTTATGATGTTTTTGGATTTATTATAGCCTTCTATTTAATTTATTTACTGCTATATATATATATAATTATTATTATTATAAACTAAGTGTGGAACTTGATTGTCAAATAAATTTAAAAACTAGAGAGAACGATAAACTTCGTTACCAGTAAGAGCCTACAAAAACTGTAGGATAATTGTAAACTTTTTGAGAACGAACTATTTGAATTACACTCAACAAGGCTTGCTAATGTAAACTTTTATTAACGATGTTAATAAAAATTATTGTTTTAGAAGCTTTTTTTTAGCTTTTCTCTATTTTTTCAAGTGAGGCATACATTTCTTACAATAAAACACCTCCCAATCCAACACACTATTCTTGGAAGGAATACTATTCTGAAATCAGTTTTGTTCATGTTGCTTCATTTTTGTAAATATTTCCTGTGTGAATAATCTGGTAAACTTTTAGATACACTTTTAAAGGAAAAAAAACTAAAAGTGTGTGTGCTTATGACCAGAGGTCGCCAAAATACTGCTCCACGGACCAGTAGCGGTGCACGAAAAAATTTCGCAGGTCCCAGAAAAATGTGGAATATACTTAATCATCACGTTAAGATGTTTTAAGATGCATTGAAACATAATTCAATTCATAACAATAGGTGAAGTGTTATAAATAGCTATATATATATATATATATATATATATATATATATATATATATATATATATATATATTTCATAGAATAAAGCAACTGTAAATAAGTCGTACTGCATTGTTTTAGATACATGTTTTGTCTCGTCTCGTTTCGCGCTCTTCTGTTTCACTCTCCTATATGACACATATCTATGTCGTTTGATGTTTTTAAAGGTGGGCTTACGAACGTATTTCCAATATAAAATATATTCAATGCATTAGTTGGGTTATTAAGGATGTTTTTGCATATTTTTTTTTGTAAATTGGTGTTTTTTTATACGACAGGTATAATCTTAAATCTCAACCATGGGCATATTTTCTTTTATTAGATATTTATTGGAATAAAAGGAGTTGACTTTTTTAAAACTTCTCCCCTCTTTTTTTATTTTAGATTCAAATAAATTAAACCCATAATGAGTGAAAAAAGTAAAGAATATTCTGCATTTCTTTAGTAATTCAAAAAGCATTGAGAACGATAATAATGATATTAATCATAATTTTATAATTTAGTTACAATTAATACTTTATTTTTATTAACTAGGTACATTTTATATGTTCTTAGATCACAATTTTTTATAGATATATTTAACACTTAAAGTACTATTAACACTTAAAAGTACTCCGCGGGATTTAAATTATGAATTTACTGATCCGCGAGGTCAAAACGCTTGGCAACCGCTGTTTATGACTACACGCGATAGAAGTGATAACTTCAAATTTTGTAATGTTATTTGAAGGTTTAGTTCGGTGAATAAAAAACAAGGAGATATTAGAATTTTCATACAAAATTATCTATTCATATGTCTGTACTCATAAAGTAACATTTTTTGTGAACTATACAATCATATTTGGAACAAAGATTTATGGTAGCTGAAATAGGTTATAAATACTTTAGTTAAAATTATTTAAATACCTAAAAAAACTCACTCAAGCATTGTTCGGTAATTCGTCGTGCTTTCATTTGGATTATTTCACATAATTAAATTGAATTTTGATTTAAAAAATCGACTAAACGTTTTGATTTGACTTTTGAAAAAAATCTGCATTATAAAATCCCCTCTTAAAATCACGAGTAATTTGTTCAGAAGAGCCAATCCGACTTTGTGAATTTTATTGTAATTTAACAATATTCAATTCTATCCATGAATAAATTTAAGCAAAGAGATAGTAAGACAGGTAGTTTGGGTAAGAGAGGAATCTAGGTCAAAACATTTAAAAAGGGATTTAATCAAAAGATTTATATCACATAATCTCTAGCTTATGTTAGCTCTTTTGTCATTGTATGGCAGTTTTGTACAAGTATATCTGGTGCTGCTACTAGGTAAGTCTTCTTCATTATATTTTGGCTTCTAATATTTAAATTATTTAATGTAACTTTTCTTAATACCTTAATATTTAACTTTGTTATTTTAAATTTTTAATTGTTTTAATTTTCTCCTTAGACTTAATGTATATTTAAGTAATTATGTGATTAATAGAACTAATTGTTCATTGCTATTCTGATTCGCTTACAAAAATAGATTTTTATTCTAAAATTCACAGCAATATTGCTTACGATAACTATATATATACTATTTACTTAGTTCTATAAAAATGTGTTCTTTTTCTACATTTTAAGTTTAATTTTAGTGTAGAATTTCTCTCTCTCTCTCTAACCTTATTTTTGATAATATTACATTTTCATGGTTCAACTAGGATTAGAAAGAATACCGCCATTCATTTTAGTAGAAAGAGCTGGTGCGCGGGGGGAGACCCCCTTTCACGGCGTATTGGTGGGGGAAACTGAAGATAAATTTCCTCGGTTCATGTCATTTTGAAATGTCGGGTGGGAACGTCCCTCCTTTGGTCTCATAATTTCTTTTTAGGGGTGTGTATGTAATGGACGCCCTTGTCCGAGCACTATTTCCCACTAAAGACGAAAAAAGCCGAATGAGCATTACAAAGCCAAACCTGACGAATCATTCAAGTTCATTCTCCAGCAAAACGCGCCTAAAAAGTCATGACTTCAAAAATTTTAGTTTATTACCGTGATAGATTTTATTTTGCTGCGCGTAGATCAGTGATCTTGAAATTTTTTCGACTCATGGAACCCTTAAAACTTTAAGGTGTTTTCATGGAACACCATTCCGCACATATAGTTAGAAAAATATTTTTTAAAATAATTTTTAAAGTAGATCAACATGTTATACGTACTTTAGGTAAATGTAATTATAAAAAAAATTCTATTTGTTATTCAAAATTTTTAATGTAATTTTAATATTAGTTACTCAAATTAATAACATTATTTTTTGATCCAACTGACTCCAACCTATGCATTGTATTTAGTAAGTGAGATACGTGTTTGTATTTTTACACAAACAGTGGAAGTCTTGGTCTATTGAAATTATCGCCAGTCATATTTTATATTCTAAGTTAAATTTGTTCTTATGTTTTGTTTTTTGTAGCCTCTTAGTTAAGAGAGAGAAAACTTTTTCTGTTAAAAGCATTTTTCTGAATGGCATTAAAATATGTATTTTGCAGAAATTTGCAAACCAAAAATTTAGAAGCTGTTTTTGTTTAAATTTAACTTTAATGTTGAATCTGTTGATATGTTAATAAATTGCTCCTTCTTCATTATAGGTGTTTTCTCCCCCGCAAAATGCAAAAGGTAAACGTACCTGGGATATGGTATACAATTGAATATTCACAATTTAGTAGGCCTTACATATAAAGAAAAATCGTTTTTATTATTATTTTAGTACGTTATAATGAAAGTTAAAGTATTACAAAATAAAGTTATGTATAAATAAAATTTTCAGTATTGTGAATAGGATGAGTTTTAGATACTTGTGGTTATATAAACTTCAAAGAGAACATGAATCCATTTTGCATATACATTTACAATTTTCTTTTCGCTTTTTTACTGTGACTCGTTGAAACTCAGGGTTCCGAGGAACACAGTTTGAAGACCACTAGCTATTGGGAAAGACCATTGTTATAGGAACTTGTAATTTTAAATTTTAAACCTCGGTCAAGTGACGAGACTTTTCTTTACCGGGTCCTTTGCTCTGAGGCAACTTCAAAGTATGACGTTAATAAAAAACAGATCAAATTAAATATTTCAAGAAATTTTATATTGGTTTAAAACTTGTTGAGAGAATATTCATAAATTATATATATATATATATATATATATATATAGTTGAACCTCCGTATTACGAACCTCTGTAATGCGAGTTCTTCTATAAAGTGCACTTTTCTCTGGAACCAAGAACATTTCACGATTTTCTTCGTAAAATAACCTCCCAATAACGAAGTGCATTTTCTATATAACGAACTTTTTCCTTGTGATTCATTTTTTTTCTTTCTATTTTTACAGTATTTCGAAATTTTAAGTAAAGTTTTTTTTTGTTAGCTTGCCTTGAAGTAGGCGAGATGAAACTACCTACACTTTTCTTCCTTTTAATGGGATTAAATTTAGCTAATTCGGGAAACTCCAAAGAATTAACTTTAATTCGAGAGTTAAAGGGGTTCGATGTATCGGGCAGCCAGAAGTATTCCAGTGAGTTAGAGTTTTAAACTCACTTACCACTGCGTCAAATCGTTGTTGAAGATACGTTTTTATATGGATCAGTTTTTTCATCTCTGGGGCTTCCTCATCCGTGCAGGGTGCGAGGGAGTCTAAAGGTATGCGTCACTCCTGTGTGCATAATGGTGTACTTTCGGATGTCAGCATTGCAGAGTTGTAGCCAGTCGCAGTGTGAAAGTTGCGAAGGAGTGAAGGATCGTGAAGAGGGCAATGATACCGATTGTGCATATCCCATGATCGTGGCCTGGTCAGTGGGGAGTTCCATATTGTAATCCGTGAAGTCAAAACGTGAGAAAAAAAGAACAGCAAAATGTGTGTGTGTGCTGTAAAAGTACAAGGACGGATCAAAATAGTCGTCTCCCAAATTATTTCAAAAAGTTAATATAAATATATCTCTCTCAGTTCACTTTTGAATAATTACCTTTAGTTGAATGTCAGCATCAAACTACAAATAGAATTTTCCTCATCAAACCTTTGAAGAAAGCTTAATATCTTTGGGAAATGGAACGCGAAACGTTCCTCCCTCCCTTATCAAAATGTATTTGGGCTTTCAAGTGAGAGGCCTGGATTGAGAAGGAGCTTCCTGATTGGTGGACTGGAAGGAGCAAGAGGCTATGTCTACGGTGATTTCTTCAGAGACATCCGATGTGATGGATATTTTTTCAGAGTAAGCGGACGAGGAACTCGTCTGCTCTTTGTAGAAAAGAATCAGTGCGTTAACACTCTATTCGCTGCCTTGAAGTTATGGAACAGAAATTGATTGGAAAAAAGTGCTTGTCTGTGGGGGTTTCAGATTGAAAATAATTTAAAATTAAGAAAGGAAACATGCTAGGGTAAAAGAATAATTAGAAAATGGTCATTCGCCGCGAGGGGAATGACGCAATTAATTACTAGGGGGAATTATACGTTCTAGAAGGATTCTTCTGGGACTATTAGTATTGACAATGGTCATCAAGCCATTTCAGACCTGACATATTTTAAACAAGGGGAAAAAAGTTTTTGGTGGTTGGAAATTTCTAATAGGATAGTCAGAAGTATACAAATAATGTAAAATAATAAGTTTTTATGAGTAGTTTTGTCATATTCTGAAAGGTACACGTATGTGCACCTCAAGCCTTTACTGCAGCAACAAAAAAATCCAATTCCACCTCTCTCCCCCAATTACACTTATTCTAATAAATCTTCTTTAAAAATGGAAGAAATGCATAATAATTTTGAAGTGAAATTTTTCAAAACAATTATTTTTTTTACAAGCAAAGGAACTAAATTATATATATTTATAATTGCATTTTTTATTAAAAACCCCCCTAATTCTAGATTAGTAACCTTCATATCTACATGTTGATGGAAATTTTTCTGTCATAAATCAAGGGAAATGTCTGATTGTATCATACCGAACATCAGACAAAATTGTGGCAAAGCTTTTACTTTACAGATGTTCATTATAATATGTGGTGTTATACCTCTGTAGTGTCTTTTATGCAATTTTCTCTTCATTTTTCAAATACATCATTAGTTAAAATTACATATTCAGAATTCTCTCCACTTCAATTGTGTGTGTGTGAATTATCAGAAATACAATCCCTTTAATTCATAAGTTTCTCTATTTCTTTCCCAGTTAAATATTCTAAATCAGAATATAACAATTTAAAGCATTTGTGAAAAATTAAGACTCAGATTAAAGAAAAAAACTATGAAAGTGTTTATATGGCCAGTTATATATAAATCAAATAAATCTCGAATTAGCAAGAAATATGACAAGATAAAAACAAATTTCTGTATAAACTTTCTGTGTTTCTTTACTTAAATTACTTAATGCAGTAGTCCCCAACCACCGGTCCGTGGATCAGATAGCACCGGGACGCACTATGAATACAGAACTATTTCTATATTATTTACTGTAGTGTATTTTTGTTGGGTTTGTGTGACTTTCCATGGAAATCACTTTATATTCCATGTTATAAAATGATTTAACATGGAATATAAAGTTACTTTATATTCATTTTTTGGTGTAACTTTATTTTACTTTTAAGATATGTTTGAATACAATTAAATTCAGTTTATTGATTGAAAACAATTTGTAATATAAGCAATCAATCTTGAGTGCTATGGAAAAGTAACGGCCTGTCCTGTTAGAAAAATACTTTATTTATACTGACTACACAGTCACAAAAATATATCTGGCGGCTCTCGCGTGTCCTCTTACGGTTAAAAATACGAAGGCTGAAAGAAGTGTACCCTCCCCCACACCCCAGTGGGCCGTTATCAAATGTTGACGAATGAACGTAAATGTATCTTATTTATAGGCAACAATCTCATATGCCTGTGAATGGCGACGCCCATTTCGATAAAATTATGGTGATGGCGGGCCATTAGTTTAACATCTTACATGACATCTAGATGGCGTTGGCTATTGCGAAATTTTTGGCACAAATATTTGTCTCAAGATTCCCAAGATGGGCAATAAATTTCTCTCTCGGGTAATCTTTTCAATGAAATTCTCCCCTTCAGCGAAAGGGAACACGCGGGGGGAGGGGGCGCTAAGGGAGGGTGACAGTTGTAAACTGGTAAAATAAATGTTAGCTCTTTTTTTCCTTTTTCGGGGGAGGGGGTTAAAGCAGCAGAGTTAATCTTGACCATGAAAGACTTCTCATGTCTGGACATTGGTTAATCGTCAAACTTTTTCAACTCTTGGACCCCCTAGAACTGTAACATGTTTTCGTGGAAACCCCTTCCTCGCTGAAGGGAATGTATTTTAAAATAATATTTAAAGTATATAGATAAACATATTTTTGATATTATGTGTAAAGACAATTTTAAAAAAATATTTTATTTTTTATTAAAAACTTTTATGATGTAATTTTAACGTTATTTACTCATTGATAATATAAATTTGTGATCCAAATGTCACCTACGCATGCATTATACTTAGTAACTGAGATATGTGTTTTCACAATTTTTTACACAAACTATCGACGTATAAGCTTTTTGAAATTATCTGCAGTAGCATTTCATATTCCGTGTTGAATTCGTTTTTGTATTTTGTTTTTGTTGCCAATCGTGTTAAAAATATTTTTCACTTTCTAAATACATTTTTGTGAATGGCATGAAAATGTTCATAGCTGTGTGAGAAATTCTGCGTATATGGCATGAATTGGTAACCTAAAATGTAGGTCTTCTAGCTTAAATTTAAATTTTAGCATCGAATCTGTTCATATGTCGATAAATTTTTTTTTATCTTCATTATAGGTGTTTTCCCCCCACAAATGTAAAAGGTCTCAAAACATTGTACTAACTAGTATAAAATTACTTCGTGGAACTCGGGATAGCAAACAATAGTATATTCACAATCTACTGCATAAAATAAAGTTTTAAAAAATTCATTTATTATATTACAATAAAAGTTAAAAGTTTTCAAATTATGTATAAATAAAATTTTTAATTTTAATCTATGAGATCATCTTTAGATAATTGTGGCTAAACGAATTTCATGAGAACATAAATCCATTTGCATACATATTTGTAATTTTTCTTTCCCATTTTTTTTTGGGACTCGTGGAACACAGTTTATCGATCAATTCTCTAGATAAATGATGTACAGAACGAAACTGTTTAATTTTTTCCTGAACAAATGATTTTTAAAGGAAGAATAGGTGGATTTAAAGCAATGAAAAATTAAATTTCACGTTTTAATGAACAAACAGTATGATACAATTTTACTTTTATACAATAGAACAGGGGTTGGCAACCTATTTCACGAGAGGTACAATTCTCAGTGGTACTCTGAATTACTCAACAAATGTGTCAATTTTTGAGAGGATGGAAGATGATAAATTTATAATGGTCCTTATTATACGAAGATCTCAGAATTATGGACAATTGCGAAATTTCGAAAAATCGGAAAGATATCTCGAAACATAAATTTACAGCTATTTTGTGAATTATTGGATGTCATTGCTGGTGAGATTTAATTGTTTGAAAAGAGAAGATCGCGTGCACTCTGCTCTCCGCTTTTGGTTGATTTCGAAAAGGCAAGGAAAAAAATTCTCTGTGTGTGTGGTGTAGCGCACTTCCTTCAGTAGAATCCTCCCCCTTTCTCTGCAGGGAAGAGGGCCACAGTCTTTACGACTGTGAACGAAATATTTTTTTTTTGGGGAGTAAAATAGTGTTGACTCTGATCATGAGAGATCTAAAATGGCTTTCTTACTTTTTTGACTCATGGATTATGATAATTTGTTATGAATGCTTTATTCGTTTCTAACTATGGAAAAAATCCTATGTATTTTGCAATCTAAATTTTAGGAGCTGTTCTTGTTTTAATATAGATTTTACCGTCAAATGTCTTTTAAAAATGTCAATAAGTTGTTCGCTCTCCTTGATTATAGGTGTTTTTTTATCCACAAATAAAAGAAAAAAAAAAAGTTTATTTTCCATTACAAAACTTGATTTAGTTGTGCAAAAACAATGTATTAACGTGAATAAATTTGTTTTGTTTTGGTCCCGGTACAGTAAACAATGGAATATTCACAATCTAGTAGGCACTACATATAAAGAAAAACGATTTAATATTCTTTTATAATGGAATAATAAATGTTTCTAAAAGTATTACAAAATAAAGTTCTTATGTACAAAAAAAAAATGTTTCAGAAATTTCCAATTAGGTATACACTTACACCTGTATTACATTATTAAAGGTTTAAGGGAAACAATTTTGAATAGAGTTTTCTTTAAAAAAAAGTAGTTTTATGTAAATGTTAAAAAAGTTAAAGGTTATCAATTTTTTGATATTTTTCTAAGATAGTATGCAGCTATTTCATTAAAAAATTGGTTAATTATGGTTTTGACCATGTTTGTAAAATAATTTTCAAATTCAAAAAATAATTTTATAAGAAATGGTACGTAAATGAAAATAAGCATTACAAAATTATTTCATGTTCAGCAAAAATGTAGGAATCCAAATAAATGGCTAAGTAATATATTTAATTATAAAAATATATATCACGGACAGTTTTTACGGTATCCTGTTCAAGAAGATATAGGAGGTCACAGTAGGCAAGAGTTCATGGTTACGAACTCGTGATCGACGTGGTGTTGCATCGTCGGTTTGAATTCTGGTGTCCCTGAAGAAGATCCGCTATGTAGAAAGCTGAACCTCAAAGTAGATGTTTGAAGTAGATGATACTATATGTTGCTATTGGAGGAAATTTTGGAGATTGCGGTTCCAGCTCTGATTTCGTCCCGTCACTTGATCGAAGTTCGAAATGACGAGGTCGGCGATAGTCCCAGTGAAGCTTCAAAGCTTCACGTTAATCAAATAATCATTCGATAATATATAGGTTTCATTTTCTAACCTATATCAGTCATTTTCTGTTTTTTGCTTCTACTAGATTCCTCTACATATAACGGCTCCCTCAAAGGCATATTTCGTGGTGCTCTTCCATCAAGAATTTCAGGAAGAACACATTTAAAATAAAACTTTAATAAATATTAAAAATAAAAAATTAGATTGACTTTAAGTTTTCTAGTGGATAGATTCAATATCTCCCCGAAAAAAAGGTATAAATTGCTCTTAACTGATTATGATATTTCCTGAGAAAATGAATAGAAAAAATAAGAAATGTAAAATTTTTTAACATTTGAAAATCGAGCAATTTGATTCACAATTACGAGATTAAAAAGCAAACATTATTAATTATAACAGTTATATTTTTCCTTCGTTTATAAAATAAATCATTCATTTTAAAAGTCTTCCAAAATTAAAAATTATGAATATTTGGGTTTAAAAAATGAAAAACACTGTTTAATTATTTAGAAAATTAAGTTTCAATTTTTAAAAATTAGCTTTTTTAAAAGTTTATTCAGCAGATATATATTTTCTGAATGCTTTACTTTCTAATTCAAAAATGAACTAGTAATAAAAATAAATATTTTAATTATAGTAATAAAATAAAAACTCCAATGAGCAATAAATATATGTTCATATCGTAATGCCCAACATATTTCTTTTTCCATAAAGAATTCATAATAAAATTTTACTACTTAAAAATTTTTATCATATATTTAACTAAAATGGATAAAATTTGAATTAACATTAATTCTAACCTTTATATGTGTAAAATGTAAGGCGCAAAGAAAAATCCCAACTTCTATTATGTTAAAAATTTAGTCAAGAACTTGATCAAGTTATTGAAAATGTTCAATGTTAGAAAATACTCAAAAATTTAAAGA